>JACXGJ010013308.1:0-16545 GCA_016801105.1 Esox niger | reverse complement strand
ACACTGGAGAAGAACAACACTGTGATCACCCTTACACTGGAGAAGAACAACACTGTGATCACCCTTACACTGGAGAAGAACAACACTGTGATCACCCTTACACTGGAGAAGAACAACACTGTGATCACCCTTACACTGGAGAAGAACACTGTGATCACCCTTACACTGAAGAAGAACAACACTGAACATCCCGACGCCGAAAAAGAACAGCATACTGATCATCCTACATCCATGAGTCATGAGTCATCTATGAAAGTCAAAAATAATTTGTCTCACCTCAGTGCCCATGTCTTTCATCCTGGCCAGTGCCAGCTCTCTGAGGTTACCATGCTCCACTCCAGAACTCACCAGAGGCATGGGGATGTCTCTGAGAAACAGACAGATCAGGAGACAGAGAGGGAGACATTGGAATATAGACATACTTCTGACATACTTCTGACATAACAAGAGAAAGCGCTGGTTTGTCATTTCAAATACTGTATATTACATATAGAATGAAGGACACTGTCAACTCTGGTCCAGTAGGTTTATGTACTACTTAACAGTCCAGGTCTATCATCACACACACCTCTGAACGCGGTAGACTCTGGTCCAGGGGGGCACCAGCGCCAGGATTCGTGCAACCAGGTCCACCAGAGCCGAAGGTGAGTAGCTCTTATAGCGCCCTGTCTTCCACAGCTCGTACAGCCCCGTACCCCTGATCACTAAGGTGGGGTACAGCTTCAACCCGTCCGGACGGAATGCTGGGTTCTCAAAAAACTCCTGGGTTATGGCACAGAGGTGAAACATAGGTGAGAACCATGCCGTGACTGAAACCAGAACTGGTTTTCTTAATTCACCTGACCAGTGAAAGAAATGAAAATGCATTTCTTTAAGTACTTAGTATACTTGACTGTCACTATGTGAAAGTTACAAAAGGAAACAGGTGAGAAAGTGTTTTTAAATATCCAACTCAAAAAGATATGTGATACACACAAAGGTTATTGAGCTGAAAGAACAGGACATATTCCCTTGTCTTCTGAAATTTTAGGAAAGTTACAAGATCTTTGCAATATTGAATGGAATTCAGTAGAGAGACTATTTTTGATCAGTTAAGAACAGGTTTAAATAGTTCTTATCTCTTCTCACAGAAATATGTCCACAGAAATATGTCTCACAGAAGTATGTCCTGTCTGGGCAAAGAGGCTGGGGAGAGAACGGAGGAGAGAGAATGGATGGAGACAGTTGGAGATTTTCAGACAAAGGAGAAAAACAGGAGGAGGCTTCTTAAAGGAGAGATGAAAGGAGACAGGAAGAAGCTCGGAGAGGAGGTATGGATGGAGCCCAGAGGAGGCTTTGAAAGGATGGTTGGAGGGAGACCGGAGGTTCAGAGGAGCTTGCTGCAGATAAGTGAGAGAGCTTGTGATTCAGACTGACAGAAGGTAATGGGATTCCATTATCATGGCTGGCTACAGGCTGCAGCGTCTCTGCCTGCAGGCTGGGTCCTCTGATAGCAGCCCGGCATAGGTATGCCTATACACACTACAGGTGAGGAGGTGGAGGAGGAGGCGAAAGAATTAGGTGGAAAAGGAGGTGGGGGAAAAAAAGAGGGAGGCAGGTTGCTGATAAAGAGCTCCGCGTGACGCAGGTGTGTGTCAGAGAGATGCCGCAACAGAAGAGATCTAAGAGGTGTGTGTTTGTGTGTGTGTGTTAGGACTGTGTAGTGTGTGTGTTTAGACTGCAGTGTGTGTGTGTGTGTGTGTGTGTGTGTGTGTTTAGACTACAGTGCATGTTGTGTGTGTGTGTGTGTGTGTGTGTGTGTGTTTAGCAGGGCCCAGTCAGTCTCCCTGAACAGAGGCGTGTTCATCAGAACAAGGGAATAACTCAGGTTCAGTAAACCTGGACCGGTTCAGTCGGGAGGGAATACCTGGACCGGTTCAAATTCTCTATGGCAAAAACTTTTGAAAGCATTCTCCACTGTCCCTCCGAACACAGACGGCGTTCTCGGCTACAGGATCACACCACCCAGTAATAAACATTAGGACCCCTCCCCCCACAGTCTCGTAATGAGCCCAAGCTAATAGGCTCTGCCTCTAATGTGAATCTATATGTCACCCCTGACTGCTAGTTGATGACACGCTGGGTGATAAAACAGATGAGACAGGCCCCGTCCCATTTCAGAGGCTGCCCCCTGCGGAACAACCAGCCTTCAGACGCGCCATGGCAGGGGTCTGGTCAAAGGGCCCCACGTAGGGCCACAGGGGAGGTTTTGGGCCGGGGCCCACAGGGAGGGGGGCACGGTGGCGGGTTCCGTCCAGTAGGCGCGCCGTGGAACAATTAGAACCCGGACATTAAGCTGATGGAGCCCTTTCCAACAGGGGACGAGGGGGCGGGGTTCCAATGAACTACAGCTTGGTCTGTCACACCTGCCGACGTCCACGCGTGTCTCTGTACAGGTCATTTCGTCCAAACCTGACACGAGTTTCTCACAGTTCGATCCCTCTGGGGAAATTCTCGCCACAATGTCTGGGTCGGTTTGAATTGATGTCAAACAATTCAGGAAGTGAATTTAATTTAATAAGCAAAGACTTTTCCTATTGAAATCTTTATCGCCTTTGTGAGTTATTGACAGATTATTGGAAATGTGTGACTGTTTCCAATTAGTACCCGAGAGTGCATCATACATATAGTATTGCATGACTGGCTGTGTGTGGGCGTGTCTGGCGGTGTGTGGGCGTGTCTGGCGGTGTGTGGGTGTGTCTGGCGGTGTGTGGGCGTGTCTGGCGGTGTGTGGGCGTGTCTGGCGGTGTGTGGGTGTACTCACTATAAACTGCTCTATGTCTCTCTCCATATCAACGTTAGGGAGGTCAGGCATCATGTGGGACACCACCTTGAAGCCCGAGTCTTTGGAGAGGTGGAATGACTCACACACCGCCCGCACCGTATGGCCTCTGAACACACACACACACACACACACACACACACACACACACATTACAGTAAGCTTGCAATAATCACAAACACCCATATATTGTTGACAGATGACAGACAGCTAACAGACTAGTGACGATCACACTCATATGAATTATAATTAGTCCCTAGTGGACCTGGTTATGGCTATGACAAACACTAGTGACGTACATGAAGAAGGCTAGACTGACACTGCCTTTCATTAATGACAAACACTAGTGACGTACATGAAGAAGGCTAGACTGACACTGCCTTTCATTAATGACAAACACTAGTGACGTACATGAAGAAGGCTAGACTGACACAGCCTTTCATTGATAACAAACACTAGTGACATATTCCCTCCGGAAATACTGGAATAGTGAAGATTTCATGGCCCTGCACTGCAAAAGTTTGGATTTCAAATCAATCAAAAAATTACAACAAGATTGATGTTTCTCTGATTTGATTTGAGGGTATTTGTGGCCACATGGGTTTAGTTCCCAGAAATACAGGGACTACATATGTCCCCATTACTAAACTGTAAAACCAATATGTACACAAATAGCTTCAAATTGAATCTAAACTTTATCCTCCATTGGATTTAAAATCCAACTTCTCAAGAATATAGCCCCCCAAAAAGGCTTACTCTCCCAACATTTACAGAGTCCTCGACCAAGACTAGTGAGTGAAGGGGTCAAAAACCGAAGGTCGTAACACGCGCAACTAGCCAGCGTAACACGCGCAACTAGCCAGCGTAACACGCGCAACTAGCCAGCGTAACACGCGCAACTAGCCAGCGTAACACGCGCAACTAGCCAGCGTAACAGGACTCACGCACACCTACCTGTTGGTATCCCGCGCCACGTCCTCGTAGACGCTCTGTACGCCGATCTCCAGGCGGGTACAGCCGTAGCCCAGCATGTCACTCAGGTGTCTCTTCAGGCAGTAGTCAGGACGTGTCTCAATGGTGATCCCGACACACTTGGTGTTACTGCGTTCGGAGTACCTGAACGCCAAAGGACGGTATCTCACTGATCAGTTCAGGACCATAGAGGACACAACCCTGGAAGAGCCATGTCCTTACTGAAGTGGTAAGACACTGACATGCTGGTGAATCTGTCTGTTGTGGATGTCAGCCAAGACATCTGACAACAGACAGAATGACAGATGAACAGGATAGGAAGTCATATCATACAAAAGGTCCAACAAATTCAGGTTTGGCTTCATCTGTCATTAAGATGGGGCCACTTCTACCTCAGGAATAAATACACAGAAACCCCCATGTAGACCATCACCTCATTGGGAGGAACACATCAGCCAAATAAAAATGACATCATAAAATGGCTCGGATGACTTCCATTCCTCTGCACAACCTGACGCCCACCTTGAACTGTAGAAATATAGACACAGATTCTGTACTGAGCAGAGAATCTACAGTCTACATAATGTGGTTCTATCCTCAGACAGGTGTCATGGCGGCGATGATCTCATATGCCTTCATCCTGCAATCTGGGAACACAACGTACGTCCTCACAGTCTGCCGACTGGTTTAAGCCAATCATAGGAGATAGTGCTCCAGAGAGGATCAGATTGGCTGAAATTAGTCAATAAAAATGCCATTATCTATCCGGAATGGTTACCCACAGATTACCAGCTGAGTCTTTTCTCATCAAGCGTACAGAGCAGAGGCATAGGGAGACACATTATGAGTTTGTTACGGACAGTCTCCCTCACCTCCTCCCTCCCTCTAGCCCTCCTTCTCTCTCCCTCCCTCCCTCCTATCAGCGATAAGGCCTCCTGCCACGTTAAGCCTGATTAGCAGCCGTAACAATTACTGTAATCATGTCATCTTAAGGAACCTGCTGATAACACAGCTGGATGAGTAATATAAAGGACGGCGTGGGTGTGCACGCACACGCACACACACACACGCACACGCACACACACGCACACACACACACACGCACACACACCTTATCAGCCACTGGGGAGTAAATGAATCCCCTGACAAACTAACAAGCCCTCTGGCACCAGACTGTCATTTCCACACTCCTCTATCGCATCATTCCATCTTCTAGTCATCTCCAGAGTCAGTCCTAGACCCGCCCTCAGGGGGAACATATGGACAACCATCTACACCTCCATGAATCTCCTGACGAATCATCAGAACAATGAAGAGAACCACATAACCACACTTCATGTTTATTAAGCTTTTGACTAGATTAGCATGAACAGTACATTAAAAAAAATGTCACATTCCTATAGCGTGAGGCTACTAATTGTGCTGAACAATATCAGCGAAATGCCTGAATGCGTGTCGACCATTTTCTGTTTATGGTCCCCGCTTTAGTTCTCCTTCTTCCCGTGTATTGAAGGACCATGAAATGAGTCCTCTTTCACCTTTAAAAGATTCAAAACTTCCAAGGGTAAACAAACTCATCCTCATAACAGTTAAATGGTGTGTGGTTGGCTGCGATAAAAATGTGTTGATTTTTATGGTAACCACACTTTCACTCAATTTGCATTTATGAGAAACATGCATGAATTGCTATAAAATACATTTTCCTGGCAAGCACGAGTGTTCACTGTTATGAAGTGGGAGAATCAACACCCTCTGGTGAGCTGAAGCGACAATCACTCATATTCAGCAGGTGACTTTATTTTTTGTAGCAAAAGCGATCAGTGATTGGATTATCTGTAACCAATCAGTGTCAAAGCCAATGACGAATTCTGAAAAACCTCACTTCACCACGTGTTCTGCCTCTGGCTCTGGGAACGGTACAGATTCAGATTCCTTCCAGAGAATCTGAAAACATCCGCAGGCGTTTGACCAGAGCATAGACTATTTTGGCTGTAAATAGGTTGTGGTCTGAACCATTGCTTCTCAGCCAGGGGCACTTGAGGAGACTCATGAGACCACAGGCTTACCAGTACAATGCACATGAGGGGGTAATGCAGGGCTATTGCACACTGAGGAAAATTTTGTTGGTCGTACAGCGACTGAATGTTCAATCTCAAGACAGAAGATGGCGCCCTCTGGTGGAATGAGGCAACAAACACTTGCCCAGTTACCAATTCACAATAACAAAGAGCAGAGAGGGAGAGAGGTATTGTGGGTAACGGTACCTGACGGCTTCGGCCACATTGTTGGAGGTGTGTCCTGACAGGGCGTCGTGGAGGTTCCTTATGAAGTAGTCTCTGTACTCCTCAGGCAGGGCCATGAAGGTGCCACCCATCACGATGAACTCCACCTTATCCACACTGTGGCCCAACTGTTTCAACTGGACAGGTGAGTTACAGGACATCGTTAGCGCAGCGATCGTTACGACTCCTCTCAGAAGTTTAGCCCTCCCCTCGCTACCGGTCACGTGAGCGTGGCCTGAGGTGAGCTAACCAGGAGCTTTGAGCACTGGGAAAAGCACCGCACCCCGGAAAAGCTCAAGGACCGTTTAAAACTGAAAATGTACAGCGTAAATTTTAAAGACAATTTTTTTGTAATTCTCTACGAAGAACATTAGAACAAGTACGTTATTAGTTTTGGTAACTGATAACTAAATCTGGTACAGTGAGTTACACTTTACATCACTGCATAACTTGTGTATTTTCAATGTCTTACGTGTACTTTCAACACCTCGAAAGGACGGAAATGCGATAAATTGAAATAAAGGACAGATTCGCACGTAAAATGGCTAAACATTAACTTGAAGTGAACGTGTTCCAAGTGTGACGGCCCTGATAAGCGCAGGCTGTAGACGAGTGTCACGCGTTCTTTCATCGTCTGTGTGTTATGACAGCGAAGCGCCGTGTTCTAACACCAACCTGCTCCACGCGATGCCTGGTTTGTAGGTAGGGATCATACCGGGCTCGGATGGCCCTCATTGATGTGGGCTGTCAGGGAGAGAGTAACAGCACAGAGAACGGACCTCAGAACAGCACTCCCCCAGGGACCGGCGGGACAGAACGGTGCTCCACAGAACTGGACTTACCTCATAGCCAGTGTAGGACTGTGTGGAGTATTCAAAGTCAGAGTCCGGACCGCCTGGGCAATAACTTTGGGAAACAGGTTGAGGAAACCATTGCTCAGTATGTTATTACATGATATACTCACAGGCACGGACGTACGTTATTACACAATATACTCACAGGCACGGACGTACGTTATTACACAATATACTCACAGGCACGGATGTACGTTATTACACAATATACTCACAGGCACGGACGTACGTTATTACACAATATACTCACAGGCACGGATGTACGTTATTACACAATATACTCACAGGCACGGATGTACGTTATTACACAATATACTCACAGGCACGGATGTACGTTATTACACAATATACTCACAGGCACGGACGTACGTTATTACACAATATACTCACAGGCACGGATGTACGTTATTACACAATATACTCACAGGCACAGATGTACGTTATTACACAATATACTCACAGGCACGGACGTACGTTATTACACAATATACTCACAGGCACGGATGTACGTTATTACACAATATACTCACAGGCACGGATGTACGTTATTACACAATATACTCACAGGCACGGATTTACGTTATTACACGATATACTCACAGGCACAGATTTACGTTATTACACGATATACTCACAGGCACAGATTTACGTTATTACACGATATACTCACAGGCACAGATGTACGTTATTACACGACAATCATAGGCACAGATGTACGTTATTACACGACAGTCACAGGCACAGATGTACGTTATTACACGAAATACTCACACACAGATGTTTCCTGTGAAGCTAATGTGAGGACAGCGATGTGGTTTACACATAACAGCAACCACGGCAATCTGGACAAAAAAACCATTGGCATTAAAACGTCACCTTCAACCACACGGCCATTTCCGGTGAAAGTAGTAGAATGGGTACATACCCCACTGGCAGTGCGGATGGGCTTGGCCTTGAGTTTAGGCACCAGGGCGCGGCGGTAGTGAGGAGGCACGGCGGCAATGATATCCACTAGCCTGGGTTGGGCTGACAGGCCGTACTTAGCTGAGCACTTGGTCTTCACCCTGACGGGCAGTTAGGACAACAGGCAGAGCGGTTAGGACAACAGGCAGAGCGGTTAGGACAACAGGCAGAGCGGTTAGGACAACAGGCAGAGCGGTTAGGACAACAGGCAGAGCGGTTAGGACAACAGGCAGAGCGGTTAGGACAACAGGCAGAGCGGTTAGGGGAAATAAAGAGGTTTGCACAAGTGTCATTAGCGGCTTATTAATTGGTGCAAACTTCACACAATAGATTCGCAATCGAGCTGAAAACTTGAGTTTCTGCTGGGTTCATTTTGGTAGGTCACATTGGCTTCCTTATCTGATTCTTATTTGACAAACATAGTCACTGATCATCCACACAGCACACGGTTTCCCAAATGATGCCATGAGACCAGTCGGTGTGAGACAAAGACAGGTTACTGGTAACATTTTGCATTGACGTTAGTAATTAAATAAAGCACAGCTAACAGAGGTTCACAATACACTCCCCTGTGGACTGTTGCTAGGTGATGGACCAGGACCTTGTGGTTACCAACAACCAGACACACATTGCTTTGAAGAGCTTAGCGGGTGTGGACCTTAGCGGGTGTGGACCTTAGCGGGTGTGGACCTTAGCGGGTGTGGACCTTAGCGGGTGTGGACCTTAGCGGGTGTGGACCTTAGCGGGTGTGGACCTTAGCGGGTGTGGACCTTAGCGGGTGTGGACCTTAGGTTTAGAGGTTCTTACTTGTTGAGGTTGATGTCTTTTCCTTCTTCATGCGCTTCGACCAACTGGCTAATGACATCAGCAATGGTCATCATCATCAGTTCCGCACGGCTTAGATCACCTGCCAGTGGGCAGGTAGGATGCCATGAGCTACATAGGCTATGCAACTAGATAGTTATTAAGAACAACATACCCAGAGAGCAGTTCAACACATAGCTTCTTAGTATTGTATTTATTTTATGGAGAGGACGTTCTAGGTACATAACCGGCGCTGGGTGGTAATTTAGCCGTATGGCTAACTTCGCCAGCTAGCTAGCTAATCAAGTTAAAAAGAAAGTCATTTCAGACATGCAAAAGACAATTTTCCCAGACTTACTCTTTTTCTTCGGTTTCCCCATGTCTTCAGTCACGGTGACACAAAATATGAATCGCGCAATTCAGGTTACAATAACTGAAACTAAGCAGAGAACCGAAAAGTTTGTAAACAGCACCACGCAACCATGCACACACGACTGGCTACCACCCACTGCATAACACTGTCGTAAACTAACGTAAAAGCACAGCGATTTATTTTTAATTGCCAGACCACTTACAACTTCTTAATAAAATGTGGAATTTGCTAAATGTGATACATTTTATATTTTGTGTCAATTAAAATGAGCTATTGAAACATTCTTATAGTATTAATAATTACAATGTTTTCCACCATTATACTCTCTAAAAACAGTATATGTTCTGTTACAATGAAAAAATATAATTGATAAGAATAAAAAATGGGTATTTGTCCATGGGTATATTGTGCAAATCTACACGTTGTACGGATCTTGTAGGGATCCCCTGTAAATCCGGTTAAGGTTTCAGGACAGGTTTACAAAGACTTCAGTGATCTCTACGGGCGGTATCAGGAAATGCAACAGGTGGAAAACTATTCCCTATTGTAATGAGCTCTCGTCGTTCCCGGTTAGTTTGGGAGAAAATATTGTAATTTTTGTGAGAATGTGTTATTATAGCAAAACCTCAAATTCTATTGCTCCATAAACTGCTGTTGCTGTGGAAGTTGTTGAAGGCTAATTTAGTCCGCCCATGTCACATTTGGTTGTTTGTTTTTATCCAGCTAGCACGCAAGCTATAGCGAAGGACGGAAGGAGTACACTTCTGGAAGAGAACGCTGCCTGGATTGGGACACTCGAGGAAAAGGGAAATAAGAACTCGTCTTTCGCGGTCGCACAGTGAGTTGACAGTTATTGTTCAGTGGTCGACAGTTGGTTCTCTCAGTTAAAATATATAGATTTTTTTCGCACATTTATGTCCCTAGTTTTCTTAATTAAGGGTTCAAACCGGACGTCAAATCCTTCATTACTGGGACGTCCTGGATTGAATGAGACCAAAAGCGCAGTCGTGTGTGTGTGTGCGTGTGTGTGTGTGTGTGTGTGTGTCAATGTCCGTCCGTTTGTTGCATAGTAACAGTTGAACGCTTCGTGTGATTTGCTAACAACCTGTGATTATTTCAGACAAATAGTCCTTTAGGCCATAATTTGGCTAGTTGCAACATTCTAGTGGAAGTTTTCTTATTCTGCAGTAGCAAATTGCTCGCCATCGATTTGGGACTTCAGAACAATCCAGTATCTCGTAATCATTCCAGGGTTTTGTGTGCGCTTCTGGTGATTTCCGTACCGGAAGACTTGGATTCCAGTTTTTGGATACTGGGTTGAACATTGGACTCCAAAACCACCTGACATCCGTGATGTCCTGCGCGTGTTCAAGGCAGATTCTGCTAAGAATCTCGATTGCGTTATCAAATCTCCCTCCTCTTTGATTGTCGGCAGGGTGCCCTATTCATTCAATATTTTGTTCCTCCAAAACACTTACATTTAATTTGCCCCAAAAGAATTTCCACCAAGATTTTATACGTAGGCTTGTTTAGGTGGGTTATTGCAACATTTTACCAGGCGGGTTATTGCAACATTTTACCAGGCTTTCTTGTATTCGACCTACAAACTTGTGTTCTTCTCTCTATATTTTAAATTAAAAAACGGCTTGTTTAAAGAAAATAACATTTTGTCTACAATCAGTTATCAGGTCGTTACAATTACCGTGGTGTTGCTAAATTGCCTTCCGGTTTTGGGCCCTTTAATGCTAGCAAAAGATCATGATATCAGCAGATTATGGAGGTGTTTTGGAGGGCAATGTTTAATCCAGTATCCAAATACAGCCTTTGTTGGTTTAGGGTCTTCCTGTACAACCACAACACAAAACACATCGAAAAACACAACTAAATAGTTTGATATGAATAACAGGACAGGATATATTTAGGTCAATACAAAACTATATTATTGTCCTTAGCTGTGGAGGTGCTAGCAACACGATACGCCAGGAAGAACATGACACAATTCATGGCAATGCTATAGTGTTATTCAATGTTAATACATCTGGATCACTGTTCATTGCAGCCACAGATCCAGGAGTCGCCATGGATGACAGCTTGAGCAGCTCCAATGTTAAGGTCGCGGTTCGGGTCCGGCCAATGAACAGAAGAGGTTAGATCATAACAATGTGACAGTCATTTCTGTTCTGTTCTCTCTGTGTGTGTGTGTGTGTGTGTGTTGGTGTGTGTTGGTGTTTCAGGAAAAGAGGAAGCGTGTTGTTATTGCTCTTTGACCACGGTTTTCCTCTGTTATGTGTGAGGGGACTGGGAAAGGAAAACCTGACTTGTGTTCGTGAATAGCCTTGTTGGACAGCAGTCAGATTTTGCCACTCGGTGTGAAAATGTTTGTTCAATTCGGGCGCTGGCTGGTATGTTATGTAGGTCAGCCTAGAACGACACATGGGTTGAGAAACTTTTGACATCAGCAATGTGGACATTTTCGACTGCTGAATGTGTTATGAATGCGTTTTGAATGTCTTTTTTCTGTTTTGAATGTCTGATGAATGTGTTTTGAATGTCTGATGAATGTTTTTTGAATGTCTGATGTATGTGTTTTGAATGTCTTATGAATGTGTTTTGAATGTGTTATGACAGTGTGGCGTCCTAATTTAGGTAAACTTTAAATTGAAGCTTGATCTGGCTTCAGTCTTCCTTTGCCAAACCCTGGCTCTGTTTACTGTTCAGGCCAAACATCACAACTACTGTGTGTCTGTGTGGGCCTCAAGCAGGGTATTTTGAGCTTGTCACACGTTTTGTTTTTGTAAGACCTGTCTCAATAACAGTCATTGTTGTATTTTAAACAGTAATAATCATATTGTTTTGTATCTTTCCCCATCAGAAAAGGACCTGAAGACCAGGTGTGTGGTGGAGATGGAGGGTAACCAAACTGTGTTGAACCCTGCTAGTCAAAACCTCAGCAAAGGAGACCCTAGGTAGCACGCACTATCCAATATCTAGCACGCACTATTCCAATATCTAGCACGCACTATTCCAACATCTAGCACGCACTATTCCAATATCTAGCACGCACTATTCCAATATCTGGCACGCACTATTCCAATATCTGGCACGCACTATTCCAATATCTGGCACGCACTATTCCAATATCTGGCACGCACTATTCCAATATCTGGCACGCACTATTCCAATATCTGGCACGCACTATTCCAATATCTAGCACGCACTATTCCAATATCTTACATGCACTATTCCAATATCTTGCTGATGCTATTCCAATATATAGCCGACACTATTCCAGTATGTAGCCAACAGTATTCCAGTATCTAGCCGACATTATTCCAATATCTAGCCGACACTGTTCCAGTATCTAGCCAACACTTCCGATATCTATCCAAAACTATTCCAATATCCATCTGAAACTATGTACTGTGAGCTGATCCACCTATATAATATTGTAGAGGGAGATGTGATAATCAGGGTTGAAGGGCGCTACAGTATATTCTACCTTTCTGTCTTAATGCTGTGTAACGTTACACCGGCCTGAACAGGAAACATAAATGCTATATATTATTTCCTGCAACGGTTGGTTGGTTAGCCTCTGTACCATATGATAACTATTTACCCAGCTTGCCTTGCCAATAATCAGTCTGGTAGTGGCTGTCAAGCCAGCCAACGTTAGCGTCTTGGTTTAGCTGCTATCAAGACGTCTGTATCTATGTTCTGGGCTGTCTGTCAGTAACCCCACTACATAGCTGTTCTCCCCACCCCTTTCCAACCCTCCACCCCACCTCTCCCTTCATTCCTCCTCCTGTCCCTCCCTCCTCAGCTCTTCCTTAGCCTGGCCTCTGTCTCTTTACAATGGGTGTGTCTGTTCTCCACTCCTGCTGCTCTGCCTGGTTTGGGTGCTGGTAGGGGACTGGCTTCCTGGCCAGGTGACGAGGAGATCCACTCTCTTGGCTTTCACCTGTGGAACAGACTAATAGCCCTTCTGACTGATGGGGGGTTTTAAATGGGTTTTAGTGATTGTCCCCCTGCAGCATCAGGCCATATTTCTCATAACAATAATGTAGACCTTATTTCTGTTGTCTACAACCAGCAGGTGGACATTTTTGCCTTTGATTGTGATTTCTGTCCTGACATGCTTCACTTCTGTCTGTCTTTCTGACTTCCCTTCCCTTGGGCATGGGATCAGCATAAACAGGTTTTACGAGCTTCCCTCTGCTCTTTCTGATACTTTTTTAAGGGGCAAAGTGATTTGTCTGTTATTAATGGCCAGAGATGATGAGATTTATTTCCACTCAGTCAACCTGCACAGATACAAAATCCCAGAGATTAAAACCTCCCTAAAAGATGTCAGTTACCACATGAGATGTCAGTTACCACATGAGATGTCAGTTACCACATGAGGAGGTGTCAGTTAGCATGAGGAGGTGTCAGTTATCATGAGGAGGATTCAGTTACAGCATGAGGAGGTGTCAGTTACAGCATGAGGAGGTGTCAGTTACCACATGAGATATCAGTTACTGCACAAGGAGGGTTCAGTTACAGCACGGGGAGAGGGAGGTGTCAGTTACAGCACGAGGAGGTGTCAGTTACAGCACTAGGAGGTGTCAGTTACAGCATGAGGAGATGTCAGTTACAGCCTGTGAATTATAATAAACAGTTTAACAACAAGACAGCTTGTTTGTCGGGAAACCTATTGTACTTCAGGATACACAGTAAAATTACAACGGTGAGACTGCATGACTAATAATAGAACAATGACATGGTTCCATGTGTGTTGTTCACTTAACATTTCTGACCTTTTAGAGAATTACTTAGTTACTTCTGTCAGCCTGTGCAGGCTATAAAACTCTAGAAAAGAGATGAAAATGTTGAGTTGATTGGAGGGAACAGAGCTCTCTGTGAAGCACTCTACTCTGTGAAGCACTCTACTCTGTGAAGCACTGTACTCTGTGAAGCACTGTACTCTGTGAAGCACTCTACTCTGTGAAGCACAGAAGCACTCTCTCTGTGAAGCACTCTACTCTGTGAAGCACTCTCTCTGTGAAGCACTCTACTCTACTTGCTGTGAAGATGGGCCAGCAATCTGAGTAGAGGAATGCTGGAGCAGGAGAAGCCAACAGTGTTGCTCTTTCATTAAGTCTCTGGGTCTGTTGCTGGCAACACACATACACACACACCCACCCCACACACACACTTTACTTCACTGCTGCCACACAGACAGACACACTGGAGGGTCTTGTTTTAAAGTTAGCCTAGCAACACCGTGGTTAAGTTGAAACTTGACATGTAACCTTTAACCCCTGAATGAGTCAACTCGGTATGGAATGTTTGCATGTAGACATTTTAATGTTTACAGACTTAATTATGTAATTGACTTTAACCTAAAATAATTTGTCGCATGTTTAGGTTGTTGTTCTCGTATCTCCATGAGCAGGAATTTAGCCATCCAGCTGGGTTTTGTGGTTGCGTAGCATTCAGACGAATCACCCCAAGGCCTTAACGCTGAAGGTCACAGCCTTTTCATGCCTGAAAGACATGGCACGAAGACTCGACTGGTTTCCTTGACAACTTGTTTAAGCTAGTTAGCCCAGTTTGGGCCCATAATTTACTCAAATGTGTACTTGTGATCCAATTCCAAGAATGGATCTCTATCCAGTATCTACAATCTGGATAAATAACGTCTGAGAAGCTGGACCCTGATGATTTTAACTAACATCCATTCCTTTGTCCTCTACACATCTATTCAGGAATCAGCCTAAGGTGAGCACATATAAACTATTCTGACAGTTTGAACATCCCTTTTAAACTGTACATGTATTCTAAGGTTTTCTGTGATTTTCCACTCAGGTCTTTGCATATGACTACTGCTTCTGGTCCATGGACGAGGCGGAAAATGAAAAGTTTGCAGGTTCGTGTCTCAATGTCGAGTAATTTCCCTATTGAGTAACATTATAACTCTCTGGTTATGAGTTAGAACTGGCCTATGTGGGCAAATCCAAATGGTATGAAAGGATTTGATAATGATGAATAGAACGACAGGTTTGTAACACCTGCAGGGAGGGTTTCCCTCTGAAAAAACATACATCTTTCTGGATTAGACTGTCTCATAAAACGTACAAAGTGGTTGACATGGAAAACCAATCTCTGACCTCTGATAGGAGATGGCCTTGTTTTGATGCTGTGTGTGTGTGTGTGTGTGTGTCAGGTCAAGAGGTTGTGTTCCAGTGCCTTGGAGAAAGTCTTCTGGACAATGCTTTCTTGGGATATAACGCCTGTATCTTTGCGTATGGACAAACCGGTTGGTATACCCGAAATCTGGAATCATCACTTTCTTTGGCCTGCAACTTAATTTGTCAGTGTCTCGCCTGTACAGAAATGTTTTTCTCCTTCTCATCGATCCACTAATTCAATTGACTGAGCCTCACGGATCCATTGATTTGATTGGCCGAGCATCAGGGACGGTCTGATTTCATTGGCTGTGTGCCCCCCAGGCTCAGGGAAGTCATACACAATGATGGGTTCCCCAGAGCAGCCAGGGCTGATCCCACGGCTATGCAGCTCCCTGTTTGGCCGAACCCAGCGGGAGCAGAGGGAGGGGGAGGGCTTCACGATCGAGGTCTCCTACATGGAGATTTACAACGAGAAGGTCCGAGATCTGCTGGACCCCAAAGGGTGAGATTGACGGGAGCGTTTATACCGTACCTCCTGTTTTCTACGACCTGCTACACACATTACACCTGTTACTGAGGAGATCTGCTCCGCCTCTTGTCTCCAGAAGTCGTCAGGCCCTGAGGGTTAGAGAACACACCGTCATGGGGCCTTATGTTGACGGGCTGTCTCAACTCGCTGTGGCCTGCTACAAGGTGCGTCTCGGGGGACATTTTGGCTGTCATTTAACATTGGTCTCAGTGGTCACTGGTTGACTCTCTCTCTTCTCTCCTTTTTCTTTCTCTTTTTGCCTCTATCTGTGTCTTCTTCTGTTTTTGTGTCTCTCTGTCTCTCTCTCTCTTTGTCTCTCTCTCTCTTTGTCTGTCTCTCTCTCTGTCTCTCTCTCTCTTGTCTCTCTGTCTCTCGGTCTCTGTCTATCTCTCTCTGTCTCCCTCTCTCTGTGTCCCTCTCTGTCTCTCTGTCTCTTGTCTCTCTTTCTCTGTCTCTCTCTGTGTCTCTCTCAACAGGACATTGAGTCTCTAATGTCAGAGGGAAACAAGTCTCGTACGGTGGCAGCTACGAATATGAACGAGGAGAGCAGTAGATCCCACGCTGTCTTCAACATCATCCTCACACACACACTTATCGATCTGGCCTCTGGGGTACGAGTGTATTATAGATCTGGCCTCTGGGGTACGAGTGTATTATAGATCTGGCCTCTGGGGTACGAGTGTATTATAGATCTGGCCTCTGGGGTACGAGTGTATTATAGATCTGGCCTCTGGGGTACGAGTGTATTATAGATCTGGCCTCTGGGGTACGAGTGTA
>JACXGJ010013307.1:0-16489 GCA_016801105.1 Esox niger | reverse complement strand
CCAGTGGCAGCCCCGCCCTCTGCACCAGTGGCAACCCAAATACCACAGGCAACCCCTGCCTTAGATACAATCACAGCCAAGCCCCAGCCCAGTAGAGTTAGTTTAGCCCCAAAAGCATCTATTGTCACCTCTCCTACTCGGAAGTCACCTCCTGACTCAGCCACCACCCCCTCGATGAGGATGCAGGAGGCAATACGCTTGAGGACAGCAGCCAGAAGTAAAGAGGGGCCTCCATCTCGTCTCAGCCTGCCCTCACCTACTTCGCCAGCAAGTCTCAAATCCCCCATGTCCACAGCCAGTTTCATCTTTGCCAAGAGCACAAAGAAGGTTGTCATAGAGACCCCCTCGTCCCCTGAGACCCAGGCCAATCTTACAAAGAACCTGATGGCTGAGCTTTCATCTGTGTCTAATGTAGCCAAGTCCACTGACACACAGAATAAAATGCCTCCACCGGTGGCTAGGAAACCTAAGCCAAAGGCTAAGGATGCAGAGTTTGGGGAGACTGAGCATGTGCAAACTGCGGGACAGGAAGCACAACCAGCCAATGACACTGAGGGTAAGGGATCTATGATTGTGACAACCATATTTGCCTGATTTTCTTTTTAAGTAATGGTCCATTCAAGATACACGTTGATATGATTTTATTTGTCTTCCTTTCATGTCATAGCTGCTCCAAATGGGGCTGCAGTTGCTGTTGAAGTGTCACCATCACCCTCCACATGAGGAATACTGCCACCTGGCATGGATCAGTCATTCGCATTGACAGGCTGACCTTTACCTGGAAGTTGAGAAGGCACCATGTGCCATGAACCATTAATCAAGTACAATAAGTAAGAGGGAGATGGATTCAAAAGAGAAGACATGCAGAACCTTCTGAAGGGAGTGCAAATGGACGTAACTAAATGTAGTCCATTCACAAGAAATGTATGTAAAAAAATATATATATGATAATTTGAGTTGATTTGAAAATGGTGTTGGTCTTTAATTTCTGTTAACACTCTTTTTGTATTTTAGAGAATTTGTTTTTGCCAGAGGGACATTTTACTGGTCTGCCTTAAAAGATGTTCAGTCACAATGCATTTAGACCCCTAATGGGGATTCATTTAAATATACAAAAGACAGTGGACGCCGGTCTAGGTACTGCTGTTGCCATCTAGTATCATTGATGGTGTGTTACAGCTACTGCCGTTGGGTGAGCCAAACCATAATTGTTTCAAAATTAACCTTTTCAGAACTTTTCTATTAATTTCTTTCAATTTAGATTCTCTAGACTAAATGTGTCTCTTGCTGCCAGGTCTCCCTGGGTGTTTCTTTCTTATCCGATTGACTAAACCTCACCTTTCAACATGTCTGGGGTTTCACAGTCCACTGAAATGTGGGATTTTCTATGATGCAAGGTGATGCGTAGATCAGTCTTAACCTCAATTATTTATAGACTACAATGGGGATAAGTTATACAGAATGCAGTGCATGCAGGTCTCGGTACTGTCAGGGTTGCCCTCTAGTGTTAATTGTGGTGTGTTTCAGCTTTGTGCGCCAAACCAAGGGGAAATGCATAATCCACTTGTCTGGACTATATACAACAATATTACATTTTCATGTATTCATATCACTATAAGATCATTCCCTAGTAAATTGTGCTGAGTTCATATCTCATCCATCTTCATGTTGTATAAAAAAGTACCTAAGTTATTACGGTAGGCATCTACTTTTGAGGTAAATGTATTGATGTTGTCTGATGTTCGCTTTTGTTGTTTCTACACGTGCCAATCAATGTTTCACTAATTCATGATGTTTTATTTCCTTCTCAGCCACAAATGTCGTCATCAGAACTTGATGATGCCAATTGTTCTTGAATAATCTAGCCAAGATCAGAATTCTATTCATGATGAATCACTATTTCCCTGTCCATGTAAAAATCAAGTCTCACAAGTTTAATCTGAAATAGAAGTTTGAACAGTACTTTCACAATAAGGGTATTTGTATCGCTTTTAGTTACTTATAATTTAGATCAATTGTCTATCAACCAAATGGGAGCTACAATGTATTTATTTTGCTAAATCTGTCCAGAAATTGGTATATTCCATAACTGAATGAAATATCTACTTTGAAAGCACAACATATTAAGTGATTTCAATGATTGTAATAAAGAATCTGACAAATTATGTATAGTTTCACTTATTTCAATATAACAGAATAAATTGATTTATTCACAATTAATTTATGTTGACATGTCATTATTTCTAAAGGAACGTAACAATTTCAAAAATGTTCTCGTCAAATCTTTTGAAAGTTTAAATGCTCTACATTTATTGTATGACACACATCTTGCTCCCAGGTATGGGGTTTCAGGGTCCACTGAACGAAGTGTTTTTATGATGCAAGGTGACGCCTACAACATTCCGTTTTGTACTTTGGATAACTTAGCATCAGAAAAGGGCGGTCAACATGAGTAAAATCACAGTATTTAACTTTCAAATCTTTGACCACATTACCTAGAATATTCAAACCGTTACGCTGTTTAGAAGGGAGAAACAAGGAAGTAAGGAACAGAAATATTGTAAATTTTCATAGAAATATATAAAAATATTACGATATAATTTCAATAGCTTTTTGATCAAATTACCTGAATGGAGCGTGGCACACATTTTGTTTCGTTACACACAGTCGGTGTCACGATTATACACTGCATTCAGAAAGTACTTAGACCCGTTCAATTATCCCACATTTTGTGTTACAGCCATAGTCCAAAATGTATTAAATATATTTTCCATAATAATTTGACAATATCCCAAAATAACAACGCAATGACGTTTGAGACCGTTAACAGCAACACATAATTCGGGTCTAGACGCGCAAAAAATTACTTTGTCGGTGATTTACCACACCGTTTAAAGACCCCGTTAAATTCTCCAAAACTCCAACTGTTGCACTCACTCGGTAGCCATAATCTCCAGAGTTGGACATCGGTAAAACAACGTTAAAATAGTTACGTTTATTTAAAAATGTCTTCAAGGTTGCGGGAAATGCCAATCCCAGTTTCTTCAAGCTATTTACTCTTCTATTATCTATGGGAATGCCGTCACGCGTTGCTATGGATACAAAACAAATGACGTTTTTCTTGTATTACGTTTCATGCGCATATAATACTATGATAGAAACCAGCAACTCATTCGTTGCTCATCGTGAACGGTAGATCCACCTGAAGCCTGAACTGCTAAGGATTAATTTAAGGAAATTCTTGATTATCTATTATTGCTAACTGGATACAATAAACTCTGTAATGAGCTCGGAATCCTGGATCACTCAAAGTTTTTTTGTCTCTCTCCTGTTCTTAAAGACATGCCTTACTGGTAAGAAATACTTTCCTGTTAATCCATTATTATTGGCAATATTTTCATGTAATCCTATGTTTACGTTTTTTATGAGTAAGCACATCGTGAGTCTAATCCCGAGTCAAATTCCTCGTATGTGTGTACATACCTGGCGAATAAAGCTGATTCTGATGTAAAATGAATATGAATAATGTATCTGATTAATGGTGTCACTTCATGCCATCTCTTAGATGATGTTGTGGTAGTAGTTGTAGTGGTGGTAGTGATAGTAGTAGGGTAGTGGTAGTGGAAGAAATCGTAGTGGTAGTTGTATTAGTATTAATTATAGTAGTAGTCAGTGACGCTGACAGAGGGGACAACTGGTAACATTGTCCCCTCTGTCAGCGTCACTGACAACTACTACTGACTACTACTATCATTAATGGGAGGGGGGGGGCATTTGGTTGGCTTAAATATAATTATTTATTAGTCAGTCAATCTTGGTATTTAGTACTACCTAGCTAAAACATTAAACAATAAAGGTTTATGACCTGTTTTATGAACAGTAACCTCATTGCTATTTATAAAAAAATGTGGCCCATTGTTTGGGTCCTAAACGTTCTGTCCCGGGCCCTGGGATTCCTGTCGGTGTCCCTGGTGGTAGTAGTGGTAGTGGTAGTTGTATTTATATTAATAGTATTAGTGGAAATTGTATTAGTATTAATAGTAGTAGTGGTAGTTATATTAATATTAATAGTAGTGGTAGTTGTATTAGTATTAATAATATTGGTAGTTGTATTAGTATTACTAGTGTTAGTAGTGGTGGTGGCAGTTGTATTTGAAGTAGTGGTAGTAGTAGTGGTGGTTGTATTAGAAGTAGTGGTAGTAGTAGTGGTGGTTGTATTAGTATTAATAATAGTGGTAGTTGTATTAGTATTACTAGTGTTAGTAATGGTAGTGGTAGTTGTATTAGTAGTAGTAGTCGTCGTAGTGTTTGTCGTACTAGTAAGGATGTTTGTGTCTTTCTGTCTATAGCTGAATTTGAGATCAGTGTTCCTCGTGAGCCACAGCTTGCCATCTTGGGGCAGTATAGGCTCCTAGACTGCAGTTTTCCAGTGGGAAAGGCTTGGGACCAGGACAGAACTGTGATTACATGGCAGAGAGGCCTGGAGGTAATACACAGCTTCTACTATGGGCAGGACCAACTGGACAGACAGAGTCATCACTATTTCAACAGAACCAGCCTGTACCACTCAGAAATTGAGAAGGGTAATGCGTCTCTTAGACTGGAACGTACCAACCTGGGGGACAGTGGAGACTATACATGCTCTGTGAGCACAATGCTTGGAAATCAGAAGAAAACCTTCCAGCTAAAATTGGCAGGTATATATTTTCATTTCTCCTACATTGAACTTTTGAGAAGTGAATGTTGGCACTTGGAAGTTTTAGAAATCACTAAATGTAAAACCGATTAGGATGTATTATTATGTACAATATTTTACTGTATATTCTTGTCATTCCATTAAACTGTGTCCTTGTCCTCTTATGTCAGCATTCTATCCTGAGCCACACCAGGACCTCACAGTGTCTACCGGTACTGTGGATCTACTCCTGACCTCACAGGGAGGGTATCCCCAACCCACACTGCAGTGGCTGGATGACAGAGGTGATGATGTCATCAGTGATACAGTTACGCACCTCTCAGTGGATACCGCGGGACTATACACTGTGTCCAGTAAACTGACCATACAGAAACCTGTCAACACCACTTTCACATTCGTCCTAAAACACAAGGACTTGGGACAGGAGATCAGGAGGGAGATCACACTTCGCTTAGGTAAGACAGGTCAAAATCTACTATAACTATCTCCTCTACAGCACATGCAGATATATAAAGTGCTGAATAGGTGAAATAATTATAGAGGTTGTCATAGGTGTGGATTAAATAAATGCCAGGTCATTCTAACCTTTCCATTCTTCCATGATAGGGGGTGAGGTTATGTGTCCTGTGGTCCCCAAGGAGAGATGCTGGTGGATTTTTCTTGTGCTTTTCATTTTCCTGGTAATATTTGTATTGGTGGTTTTAGTATTATTCCAGAAAAGCTTACTAGAGAAAACAAGAACAATAATAAACTGCTGTGAGAAAGGAAACCATAACGTATATCAAAATGAGAAGAAATCCGTTCAGGAAACTGTACTATCAAATAATACTCCATTACTTCAACAACCATGATATCACATTCCAAGAATTCTGCATAACTGTACATCTGACATCTACATAGATAAACAGTTTTGTTAGTAAGTTATTATGGAAAACATACATTGGACAATCGAGAGAGGAAAAACTGACAGAGAGAAGGCAAGAGGGCCCAAAACAGTATTCTGAGCCATAGCTCACCTTTGGATGATTATTTATTACAATATATATTTTTACAGCAAATTTCATCTATTTTTTTATTTCTATTTTTGTATTGGAAGAACTTTTTTTACAGTTTGCTTTTTGTATTATTTTCTATAATAATAGTTAGAAACACACTGCTGCAATAAGGACTTCATGATTGACAATGATTCAACTTAGAAAACGTTTCACACCTGAAAAACATAGATTGGAATTACTTTTGTATTTGTTAGGTGATTATTAAGGACAACAGTTAAGGACATTTAAAGAACAACTGATTGGTCAACAGCTGTGAGGATCCCCAGCAGGATTCCTATTACAATCAGACATTTGAATATGTTAAATTATTCTGAATTCTTGGTGATCTACTTTTCAAAACAGAAGAAAACAAACCATCAATAGACACTGCCTCTTTGGAATGGATGTGTGCTATGTAAAATATAGTTACTGACTGCAAATGGATCAGGACCTGGAAAACCTGCATTAAGGCCTATGAGAGACTCATAAGACACGACTCTAGAGCCCATTGCTTGCAATGCAGGGTTTAGGATTATATTTTCTCTGGGGGCCAGAGTAAAAATACATATGCTCACTACTCTGGGCAATAGGATCTGCTAAATGACTTGAATTTAAATGTCTGTGGGAAGATTGAAACCCAGCTTTGCTATTATTTCAAACTGTACTGGCATCATTTTAAACAACAGTTGTTTTCTTTATACTGCCTGAAGCAGTGTTTCCGTGATCTTGCACATTTTCACTTTTTATGTAAAAGGTATCAATGCATTTTATGTCTTACAAATGCTAAAAGGGAAAATAAACATCTGTATCATATGACAAAACAACTGTATCTTGTATGAGCTCTTTGGGAATATGTTTTCCAGTCAGTAATAGCCATTATAAGGATGGTTTTAATGGAATTATTGGTCTAGGATCTATTTGTGGTCCAATAATTTGTTCCCTTTGTAATGCAAGGTGCACAGAGCAGATGTAAATGGGATTTTATGCAAAGTGACAGGCCATGGTGACAGAATATAATCTGATTGGTGTAAGAGCTTGATATGTGATACTTTCCACTGGATAAAATCTACTGAACCAAATACGTAGCACGTTTGGTTCAGAGCATTGGTTGCTATGGTTTCTGATCAGGCTACACTTGTCACTTTCTTAGGTTTGCTCATGTAACAAATCCAGTTTTCTCCTCTGGTGAGTGTAATAAACTAGCTGTTTGAAACAGAAAACAGGTTCACAGGACCTGTATTGAATACCTCTGTGTAAACCTTGCATGTTCTAACATGCCCGGTGTTTCAGTGTTCACCTCAGAACCATCAGTACGTTGACTGAATCATTATAATGACTATACAGTCGTGAATTAAAATAAGTATATGTTTTTTGTAATGTATGCTACATAATACATTAGACTGCATTTACAATGTAGTCACTGAGCAACATTTAAGCCTGTGTGTATTTGTGTGGTGAGGCTCTTTAGTGACTTTGTAGTGACTATTTGTGGCACTTTTTGTTTGGTCTTCATATCTTCATGGGCAGCTTATGTCCCAAGCTGATTGGCTCAATTATTGCCTCCTTTCTTCTGTTGTACGAATGTTTTTGGTTGCTGAGCATTTACCTACAGTCTTATCACTAGGTGTTTGGAAACAGTTTGGAAACTAGGAAATTAGGACAGGAAAGCCAACATTCCTGTCACTGCGGCATCGCTGGGTGGGTCGAGTCGTAGAAAAGCCCTTATTCATTGCTCAGCTTACACTTTTAAGACACCAGTGATTGGACTCCTGTTTTTTATTTAAAAATACCTTGTTTTTCACCATTGCTGGTTGAACACAATTAACTTGATAATTAGCTGGAAATTCTCAGTCACTCAACTTATTTTTGTCTCTGTCATGTTCATGAGGACACACTGTACTGGTATTTATGCTATTCCTTATTACTGTCAGTGGTGACATACTTTAATAAGTAATGTATCTGATTAAAAGTCACGCCATCTGTCAGCTGTAGAAGTAGTCGTAATAGTGGTAGGGTGGCTTTCCGCGTCCTGTTTATAACTGAATTTGAGAGGAGCGTTCCTCATGAGCCACAAATTGCCATCTTGGCAGTATGTGCTCCTTGACCTCAGAAATCCAGTGGAAAGGCTGGTATTTATTTTCTTTTTGGTGATCAAATGAACTGGTTAAACTAATTCCAAGAGAGGTCTTAACAAAACCTACAAGTACAACCAGGGTGAACTGTCCTCTCCCTAGTGCTATCATTTTTCCGAATTGCAAAGCTAGGATTGTGGGAACAAGTTTAAAAGAGCTCTGCTCTGCATCTGCATAACAGCATCTGCTACTTGATGACAATGTAAATGTCTATGGTGTGTTAGGTTGAATGAATCACAGTTTCACTATACAGTCAAGCAGCATCATGTTAAACAGCAATTGTTGTCACCATGTTGCTGAATTTTTTTTTTGTTTTTATATTATAATTTGTACCTTTTGATATAGAACGATTCATGAATGTTGTCTTACAAATGCTGAAAGAAGAAATATTTTTGACAAGCAACTGTATTTTGTATTTACTATTTGGAAAGTAGTTTCACAGGCAATATTAGCCATTAACAGTAGTTATTCTGGAACTATGTGTCAGTACAGAAAGGGCATGACTTTCTGTACTGAGAGTGTGACACTGTGTGACCAATATGACATTGGTGACACATATCCTGAATAAAATTAGATTGGTCATTTCACTACAGCAATAAAGGTGAAGAAATGTTGTGGGAGAGTTTGACTGTTTTGATACCTTCTCTTAGTCATAATGACAGGGAAACAAATATGAACCTCCTTTATAGCACATAGGGGATATATTGTGGGAATTGCTTAGCTACCAGTGGGCGGTTTGTTATTCTCTTGTTTACATTTTGTTAGGTGTGATTGGATTTAAGACGTACAGGATTGCACACTGGAGACCAATATCATGGGGAAAAATGGGTTTGTTGTCGATTGTCTATATGCTGTTACCTTCAGTGTTTATTACCTTATTGTTTCTATTTTCTTGATATGAGATGACAACAAGACCGTTATACCAGTTACTTTTTTTTTTTTTTTACATTTGAGGAAGTAAGAAAGTAAGAGTTGCACTTTTTAATCATTTTTTTATTAATTTCAAATCAGTCCATGTCAGTGATGTAAACATCTATGGGGTAGAATGAACCACTGTGGTAACTGACACTATCGCCACTTGAAATACCAAACCCTGGGCAAGTCTTTCCCACTGTCAATCATAGACTCATCCAGTCCATCAGTGTCTCCCAGGATTTCCTCCTCCACGGCCTCAGACATGAGTGGAAACTCATTTATCTCATCTCTCTCCTCAGTCTCACTTCCATTTCCCCCCTCATCTTTAAGAATGTCCAGTAGCTGTTCATCAGCCGCACTCAATCCCCATTCGGTTGTAGGCTGAGTACCAACCTCTTCCTGTGATTCAGACGTATCCCCAATCCCCGATCCCAGGACTGAGGACATCTCTGGATGTTTCCACTGATTTTCTCTGGAGGCTTCCTCTTCTCTTGATTCTGTCCCACCAACCTCCCATGGTCGCTTCTCTCCTAACCACACCCTCTCACTCTCCAATGGAAAGTCCTGTCTCAACTCTTCCCCCTCCTTAGCTCTTAACCCTGGCGCCTCTCCCGTTATCATCTCTGTATCCCTCAAACGTGACCCTTGTGTACCCCTGAATATCTTCCCAATTCTAAATACTGTCTGGAGCACCTCTGACTTTTCACCCTCCAAGGGCACGGCCTCATCCTCCACTTCATGTTGCTTCATTTCTGGGAGAAGACTGTAACTCTGCTCTTCCTCATCACCATGATTCTTCCCATCAAAGTTTGGTAGATGATCTGGGTTGTCAATCTCATCCATGTTCCCATCCAATATGGTCTCAAACACAACATCATCATCATCATCATGATGATGATCAACTGGTGTGGGACGGACTTGTGAGATATCAGCCCTTGGTGTAGATGGTTGGTCTGACAATAGTAGTGCCTCGGTGCTGGCAAACCCTACAGGATATGGAAACAAACAAGAGAGTCAGTTGAGACCTAATCTCAACAATCAGCTGGCTCTCCTTTGTTGAACATTCCGATTTCACAGCACCTTAGAACGAAGTGCCATCCAATTAACTTAGCTGAATCTGAGCAGACAATATATCCCTATACACTTCAAAATTTCATCATGAGCCTTCACTTTACAGATGAACAATGACACAAAACATACTGCAAAAGCAACCCAGGAGTTTTTTAAGTCAAAGAAGTGGAATATTCTGCAATGGCCGAGTCAATCACCTGATCTCAACCTGATTGAGCATGCATATCACTGGCTGAAGACAAAACTTAAGAAAGAAAGACCCATGAACAAACAGCAACTGAAGACAGCTGTAGTAAGTCTGGCAAAGCATCACATAGGAGGAAACCCAGTGTTTGGTAATGTCCATACATTTCAGACTTCAAGCAGTCATTGCCTGCAAAGGATTCGACAAAGTATTAAAAATGAATATTTTATTTGATTGTGTTCATTTGTCCAATTACACTTGAGCCCCTGAAAATAAGGGGACTGTGCATGAAAGCGGTTGCCATTCCTAAAAATATTTTTGTTCAACCCCTTGAATTTAAGCTAAAAGTCTGCACTTCAACTGCATCTTGGTTGTTTCATTTCAAATCTATTGTAGTGATGTACAGAGCCAAAATTATAAAAATTGGTTTCAGTGTCCAAATATTTCCAGACCTAACTGCAATTAAACAACTGTTAGGGTAATGGGCAAGGTTACTGTTAAGGTTAAGATTAGGGTTTAGGTTAGAGACAAGCATTAACTTTGTTCTACATGCAATCTCTACCCACTTGATTGAATCAACCAATCACATTCAAGAGTCAGTTTGGGAAGGGGGGTGCACTATACTGGCTAAGAACATACATGTGAATGGTCTTGCAAGAACATGAGGACAGAGAACGCACCTATCTGGATTGAGATACATGTGTACTTGGCTATTGCGCAATACCCCTACCTACACACCATGAGGGCTGTAACCTCCTCAGTACTCCCTGAATGCAATATTAATGTGAAGATGAACGGCAGAAGGTTGTATGCAGGCAACAGCCATAATCATCTGATATGACATTTGTGTATGACATTTTTTTGAAAGTGAAAATCAACTGCAATTCTAAAAAGCTGTCCCTCTACCTCTCTACTGTGATTACTTAACTTAGCTAACGTTAAATAGCCTCTCCACTGCATTGAATAATGTTAGCTAGTTGAAAAGTCGCATCAAATTTATGAATTAACAGTGTCTAAAATAAGCATATATTCAGCGACTACAATGCCCATTTCTCTTCAAATTTTTTTTAGATGCTGACATACAGATACCATGTACCTGAAATAAGAAAAGTTACAACTTATTACAGTTGTGGATTAATTCCTGAAATCTTGAAATGTATTCTGGGATATCAAATGCGTTCTTGCTGAACAAGTCGCCAAGCCATGCATCCTCGATAAAAGAGGCGGATCAAGTACACATCCGGGCATTTTACGTGTTCTTGGTTACTTGTGTTCTTTGGATTGGAACCGTACTTGGGCCATGAACGATGACATCAAACAAGTTCACAAGAACACAAGTACGAAAAAAAATGCGGATTGATAGACAGTGTGTTTCAATAAGATAGTGGATACTATTATTTTGTCCTCCCAACCAATGATATGTTTGCAAATTGGTAAATTTACATTGGAAGGGGAAATCAGACAGATTATCATATAATTGTTCTTCCCCTTTAAATCCAAATTTGGAATAACTAAATGTACCATTCTTAGAATTGGTTCAGTTTAGATTCCATCAATTTGGCCACGAGTCACTCTTTGGCAATTTTTAATTCTCATCTTTAAACTGTATCCGGTAGGCAAACTCAATTCTCCCATCTTGATTTACAGACAGAGAAAATATTTTCTTGACCAAGTCACTTACCCTCCACCATGGCTCTTCTGGGTTTGGATGTCACACATTTCACATCACAGCAGTCACAGATGGAGTCCTCTCCCATGAGAGACCTCCACCTACACAAGGGCAGTCAGAGTCTGACATTTACATAATAACTAACTAAGACTCTATCCTGCTATCCAGAACAACATACAGTAAGTTAATTCACTAATGAACTGTTTCTTTTTGTTGCTTATCATTCTGATTAACAATTATTTTTCTTACGTTATGAAAACAATTCTACATTTTGATGTTGTCTCTTTGAAAAAGCATTTAATTATCTGACAATGCCAGCGCACAGCAAAGTAGTAGTGTCTGTGAGGAACTCATGTGCAACAAAATAAAGGGTACAGTCTGATGCCACCCCAGGTGATGCTTAGACTATTTTCCACCAGGCTCTACTGGACCCCAGTCACATTCTGTTTTCTGAACAGGATTCTAACACCTAGCCTCAATGATGCAGCTGTACTGTAATTTATCAATTTCACCACATGGGGGCCTATGACATTGCTCTGGCCAAAACTCATGTTTGTCACATTCACCTGGTTATTGTGAGAATAGGCTTTAATAATCAAATGTTTGCATTTAGATAACTGCTGCAGAGTGCAAAGTGGAATAATTTAATGCAAGGACAGACATTTCCCATGGCCCCAAAGTTGAAAGTGTATCGGCATACCGGTTGTCTTTGAATGTGCAGAATTTGTGCATGGGACCGTACTCATCTGATGTCACATGGAGCTTACAGTGAAGGAAGACCTAAAGGAGATTAAAAGATTACATTTTGAAATTCAAGCCAGAGAAATTCAAGTCAATTATTTTGTTACTCTTGGCTAATTATTAGATGCACTTAATAGAAAAGTTTTAGTAATAGAATTTACTGGTGTGTCTGGATCCGAGGTAAACTGGAAGGCCCTGATGGAGAACCGGACAGTGTCGTCGGTTTTGGGCAAAACAAATTCAGAGCCAGCGACGTTCTTCTGGCTCTCCAGCATGCAGCTGTGGGTCAGATCACAGTGTTGGCACTCGTTATTTATCCTGTTGTGTGTCAGAATGTTTGTATTTTACTGCATCTTAAACTCAACAGCTAAACATCCAATCTAAGGGTCAGTTTGAAATGTACTATCAGCAATGTTATTCGTACAGTGTTCTAGTAGTGGTGGGAACAAACAATCGCTGGAATTTAGAGGCCTATAAATAAAAGCAGGTGCTGCTGTATGCGTTGGTGTGTGAGATCAGGACATGACACACTGGAGAATTAGCTGAGCAATGTGCATGCATGTATGTACATACCCAAAGTTGTCAATAACAGTGAATTTGCGGGAAGTTTTGGGGTCATTGGATGTTGTGGCATAGCAGTGGTTAATGAATAATTTTCCTCCTTGGGGTAGGTGAAGTGCAGACACCTGGAAATTAACGGTCTGTCCCAGAATGTACACCTGGGATTTGGCTGGCATGGACCATGTATCTAATACAAAGAAATGCAACAACAACAAAATATCCTCCTGAAAATGTAAAAACATGTCTCAATTGGGTTTGGAAGCAAATACATATTAACAGAAATCAAAACCCTGCCCCCCCGTGAACACTGTCCTCACCGTCCATCAACTGAATACGGAAGTCAACAGTGCGCCCTTTGAGCCTTTTACGCACTATGGGTGTTTCCCATGTAGGGCGCACCACCCGCTGGTGAACATGAAAATACCTGTGCAGAAAGAGATTTCTGTTGGTTTAGTAGTATCATAAATATAATTATTTATTGTAACGATACGAAGCAACAAACCTCTGAATGCGACACTCGATATCTATGTTCACGCGATGCGCTTCGCGTGGGAATGTAGTCAGAGGCGCGTAATGGAGCACAAACTTATAAATGAGGTAACCCGGGAGCATCTGTCAGGGGAGGTTGAAACGTTTCAAAGTCATTGTAAAGTCATGATTTTACCAAAATGTTTCGTAATTATAGATAATCCTACCTCGCGTTTGCCATCACATTCTGTCAATGAATAGGCAAAGAGCAAGTCACCATAAGGCCTGAGAACACCGTTGCTCTTGCAGGTACTTCCTAGGGTCAGCACATCCGCGTTGGCATGAAAACCATAGAATGCCCTTTTAACCCGAACGACGAAGTCATCACTGGAACACGTAACCGACACGTCAGGCAGCGAAGAAAAGCCCTGTTCAGACTTTGGTGCAGGCGTATTGAGAAACATTCGGTGCTGGCTCCGTGGTTGTGGAGAGAAATAAGTAATTGAAGAGGATGGTTTAAGTTCATGTATACGTTGTGATGTTGTGAATGTCATGGTAGGCGAGGGAATCATCAGGCTTGATTTTCTGTTCTCTGTGGGTGACAGGTGGGCTATGAGTGTATCGCCGACACCTTTGGATGTGCCCAGTTTGAGGATGTTTCTTCTGCCAACTGGACGGGAAACATATGACGATTCATAAATACGAAATGTAGCGTTTGCAATTCTAAGTGAAAATACACTCCATAAAATATAGAACCACCACTTCGATTTCATCGCAAAAAGCGCTGTTCCCTTTTCCAACTTCCTGTAAGCACACAAGTTTTCCAAATGGAACACAGCTTGTGGTGATTTGTCATTAGGTAGGCTGAACTATGTTGTTCCAATGCGTTAAATAAGCGTCCTTGCTTTTCATTCCCTGATAAATGCCCAATCGTTAATCTAATTCCATTGTACCTGACAACATAGCTTAAACTAAAACGGACCTCTATTACTTCAGCATTACATTAGTACAATTATGCGCCCCTCCGTAGAAGGCTAATTCTGAAAATGATCAACGGTGTAGGGGCTAATAAGCCAATTACAGCTAGTGTGCAACGAGGCAGCCTCCACGAAAGATGTAGAGTCCCATTAGGCCTCACGCTTGCTCATTTTCACATGAAAGGATAGGCGTGTCTAATTATACTGTATTCGTTTACGAGAGTCGTACCAAACGAAATACATCCTAACTTAAATGCAGTCCTTGTGATGTCAACTTCATCCGTTTTACAGTGTAGAAAAAACTGAAACACGGAACAGGGCTACGTACCTCAGGGGAAAGGAGCACACTGAAAAAGGGCACTCATTCACTGCTTTGATTTAGTCGAAGTTGCTCCAGAATAAAACGCATTTGCCCGATTTCTTAGTGTTGATAATGAACGTAGGATAAAAATAAAATTCGTCTTGGGTCTAAAAAAAAAATCATAGAAGCAGAGTTTCAGCTGATTGTTTATCACATTACACAACACAATTCACAATATCAGGACAGCCTCAACGGATACAATAGCTTGAAAATACAAAAACGCATGTAAATAGTTATCAACCCTCGTGTGATGTCTTTCTGACATCATACAACTAAGTTACTGTTACATATACACTACTGTCTATACAAAAATGTACACATCCATAATCACACAAGTGTATAAAATAATTTTTCTGCAATGATTATTGATTAATTTGTAATGCGTGTGCCTTTGGCAACACAACTAGTTTAATAGGGAAACACATGATGGGATTTGGAACAAGATGATATCCATACAGTTGAAGAAATCATACATTCCAAGTTATACAGGGGTATTTGTTAACTTGAACAGAGATAAAATCACTTGTTAGAAAGCCTTCCCACTGGCCTCAAGACTCAAACCGTAGCACCTTTGGGGAACATATATTTTGACCAAATATAATTTAATTTGTTCATACAAAGAACAATCTCAATGCAACTACAAGGTTTCCAAAGTACAACTGTACAAGACGTGGTGTTAAGGCAGTAATAATGTGGAATTCAACTCCCCTACAGACGGTGAGTTTAAAATCCAAACACGATATTGGCATGTTCATTCGTTTACTACTGTTATTTTCCTTTTTTCTCTTCCCCACAAGACACCAATATAATTCCACTGAATGGATAATATGTGCCATGAAATGTAATAGTGTGTGCATTCCATGTCCTTATGGTTTCTCCTTGGAGACGTAAACATAACTTCAATAAATGTAACCATATTAATCCTCTCTAGCTCAAATAAATAGCTTAGATACCCTAAAAATAAGGGTTTATATATTTCCTCACAGTATCCTACTGAATGGAAACTGTTGATCTAGTGCAGGGAAAACGTCCCTGTCTTTGACCTTAAAAATACTTGGTTCACTTACATAAACATCCCATTCAAATCTTGGATTTGAAAGATGGGTACGTTCCAGTTGACCAATGCCAAAACCAACAGTTTTAATTTAAACAGACAGACACAAACCAAACACCACAAATCTCACATAATACAGTAGATGCTCAACAGGTCTGAGAAAAAGCCATGATTGTGTCCACTAGAGGTCCCCGTAACCCTGTAGAGTCCAGTGTATAATAAGGATCTTGTGTTTGCGTATGTAGCAGCAGGTACGGAGCATCAGTCAGAGCAGCTGAAGTGCAGATTGTGTTTTCTTCTAAACATATAAGCTCGGTCTGGCCTCCCTGGTGGCCTTTTTCAGTTCGGGCCCACGGGTGCAAACACATGGGCCAGTGGCGGCCTTTCGGCCATACCACGTCTCCTGGGGCTCCTACACAATGGTCCTGAGCTCTGTGGAATCAGTCTCAGAGTCCTGTTCGTTGTCCCTGTTTCAGAATGGGAATGAAGCCAAGAGTTGGACACAAAAGTTGTGGCGTCTTCAAGAGTGTTTTTCATTAGAGGCAGCAAGTCTAAATCTTAAGGCATGTCCATGGTATTAAACCATGTTTAGAGCCCCCCCCCCCCCCCCCCCCCCCCCCCCCCCC
>JACXGJ010013306.1:0-16364 GCA_016801105.1 Esox niger | reverse complement strand
TGTGTGTGTGTGTGTGTGTGTGTGTGTGTGTGTGTGTGTGTGTGTGTGTGTGTGTGTCTCACTACAGTCGTGACCAGTTGGTTGTGGTTGGTAGTAAGCAGTCCAATAAGTTTGCTGCAGATTTCTATCACATTATGTTGTACATTTTCCAAAATTCACGTATCTGAGAATAGCCTGGTAAAGGCATTAGATTAAATCACCCCATGATAGCACTGATCTCCAGTGATAAGGGGGAGCTTCAAGACCCCAAAGCCTGTGATCTCACAGCTATTAAAGACTCTTGGGCAGGATGTGTCACATGTTTATATCAATGTCGTGCCGGTTGGGGCGGCTGTAAAAGTGAACATTGCCAGCTGAGGTCAACAGATACTTCCTCTTTAATCCTGGTGTTGACATAGACTGTTCTACTGAATCGTGGTGACGAAAAGCAAGAAAAAGGCTATGAGAATAATGATGATTAGCTTACACACATCTAACACTCAAAATGAGTGAACATCTCGCCTATACTCTCATGAAGAGATCCGACCTCAGGGCCCGGTTTGATCAGGGGTAGCCTTTCTTCTGAGATTTGGTGACCCCAAGATTCTGCGATTTTTCCAGCTGTGAGACATGCTTATTTGTCCTCATCCAACATCCACCTACGTGTGTAACTTTACAATTTAAATATTTATTCTTTCATGTTTATCAATGTTTGAGTTTTTGTTATAGCCTCATTTCAGACATCCAGGTCCTTTTCCAGCCCTTCACTAACCCTCTCCATCTTAACCATGTTGACGCATGATGGGGTTTGGCAGGTGAGCCAGAAAGTGCAGGATGACCAGCTGACTTCCTAACGACAGAAGAACTTAAGAAAATACACGCAGGAATCAACGGGAAGAATATTTTCTAAGCTTTGGTTCCAAATAATTCCTATAGGCACCAACAATCCTGACACATTTTGAGAAAAATATTCCTTGATCAAGAAGTTGTTTTGGTGTTTTAACAATTATACATCAATTGAGGGTCACTTGTGTGTGAGTGCGTGCGTGAGGAGGCTCCACACGGCCAACTCCAGCCGAGCACTGGGACAGGAGGCCAGGGCGGTGTTAGTACCCGTGGCCCAGGCATTTCTCCACCCAAAACATGTGGCTTCCTGTCTTGTATTTGTCTCATTTCCTCAGGTGTTTCCTATCTTCTATTTGTCTCATTTCCTCAGGTGTTTCCTATCTTCTATTTGTCTCATTTCCTCAGGTGTTTCCTATCTTCTATTTGTCTCATTTTCTCAGGTGTTCCAGTCTGGGGCGGGGTTAAACCGATCCAGTCGGTCTGGGGCGGGGTTAAACCGATCCAGTCGGTCTGGGGCGGTGTTAAACCGATCCAGTCGGTCTGGGGCGGGGTTAAACCGATCCAGTCGGTCTGGGGCGGGGTTTAACCGATCCAGTCGGTCTGGGGCGGGGTTTAACCGATCCAGTCAGTCTGGGGCGGGGTTAAACCGATCCAGTCAGTCCGGGGCGGAGTTAAACTGATCCAGTCAGTCTGGCTTGACACACAGTTTGAAATGTATGTACAACACCTTTCTTTCCCTCTCTCTTCTCTACCCCTCTCTCTCGCGCGCTCTCCCTGACCATCTTTCTATCCCTGCTCATGTATTTTTTAGCTGGGATAAGGAGGGCCGTGTGTGGGCGTGGAAATGATGTGGTTTCAGCCATGGCGGCCAAAAACGCACTGATTGGAAGACAAGCAGGGGGAGAAAGTGAGAGAGCGAGAGTGAAAAGAAAATGAAAAAAAGCAAATATCCCGAAATAACACCCTATCCATAGGAAAGCAGAGTGGGGAACAGGGACGGAACGGTTCTTTTTTTTCTTAGCCTTTTTTGTATTTTTAGACAGTTTTTCTTAACAATTCTGAGAAATTCCTTTCAGCCTCTCTCACATATAAAACACAGAGACACACACACAGTGTTTGGAGGAGCGTGGAGGCGTGTGGCTAGGCAGAGGAGGTGACCTCTAAACACAGACACACACACAGTGTTTGGAGGAGCGTGGAGGCGTGTGGCTAGGCAGAGGAGGTGACCTCTAAACACAGACACACACACAGTGTTTGGAGGAGCGTGGAGGCGTGTGGCTAGGCAGAGGAGGTGACCTCTAAACACAGACACACACACAGTGTTTGGAGGAGTGTGGAGGCGTGTGGCTAGGCAGAGGAGGTGACCTCTAAACACAGACACACACACACAGTGTTTGGAGGAGCGTGGAGGCGTGTGACTAGGCAGAGGAGGTGACCTCTAAAGATGCTTCAGTCCGGCCGAACGGGAAACAGAGGCAGTTGAAATGGGTGGATGATGTCATTGCTAATTGCTGGCTGTGTGCGCATCGTTGCGTGTGTGCACTTGTGCATGTTTGTGTGTGTGTGTGTGTGTGGGAGACATGTCAACAATGGGGGAACATGCCTCCTGGTGTGTCTGAGTCATTTAGCAGATGCTTTTATCTGAGCAGGTTGGACTGATGTCACCACCGCCATTACAGCACCCTGAGTAGTGCTTCCTATTCAATGGTGACACTGTAGGGGACAAACCAACTGTGAAGGACAAAGCCAACGCTGGAACTGAAGAACTGTGAAGGGCAAAGCCAACGCTGGAACTGAAGAACTTTGAAGGACAAAGCCAACGCTGGAACTGAAGAACTGTGAAGGACAAAGCCAACGCTGGAACTGAAGAACTTTGAAGGACAAAGCCAACGCTGGAACTGAAGAACTTTGAAGGACAAAGCCAACGCTGGAACTGAAGAACTTTGAAGGACAAAGCCAACGCTGGAACTGAAGAACTTTGAAGGACAAAGCCAACTCTGGAACTGAAGAACTTGGAAGGACAAAGCCAACGCTGGAACTGAAGAACTTTGAAGGACAAAGCCAACTGTGGAACTGAAGAACTTTGAAGGACAAAGCCAAAGCTGGAACTGAGGAACTGTGAAGGACAAAGCCAGGAACTGAGGAACTGTGAAGGACAAAGCCAGGAACTGAGGAACTGTGAAGGACAAAGCCAGGAACTGAGGAACTGGGAAGGACAAAGCCAATGCTGGAACTGAGGAACTGTGAAGGACAAAGCCAGGAACTGAGGAGATCCTTAAACGGGTCATCGAAAGACTGCTGCTTCACGCAGTCTCTTTGTCTCCCTCCCTCCCCAGCTTTCTCTCCCTCCACCCATCTATCTCCTGCCTCCCTCTCCCTCTCTTTCAGTCACTCTCTCTCTTTTGTCGTCATCGGTCGGGGTGTAAAGGTCCTGCCCTTACCTGTGGGGTGAAAAGAAAAAGGAGAGAGAGAAGGAGTGAAAGGAGGGAGAGAGGGAGAGAGCGGGGATTCTGCATTAATACAGGTTCTGACAGGTTGGAGGTAGAGGAGAGCCTTTTACTTCCTGCACCTTTAAACAATGTTTCAACTGTAGACAGTGAGAGAGGGATAGTAGAGAGAAATATAGGGAAGGAAAAAAAGAATCCATTCCATAGGAATCAGTGTCTGTCTTCATCAGTGGTGAGGATACCCAGACTGCAGGTGAGGAAAGTATCCAGCCTCTTACTGGAAATACAGCAGAAGAATTATAATGAAACTATTCTCTATCGGGAGAAAGAAAGCAAAGAATGAAAGAACGTAGGTCATGGGTTAACGGTACTTAAAAGAACTGAGAGCAACAGCAAGGGCCAAGGAATCAGGAGGTAGGACGGGAGGAACGAGAGATTGGTAGAAGGGCAGGAGGAACGAGAGATTGGTGGAAGGGCAGGAGGAACGAGAGATTGGTAGAAGGGCAGGAGGAACGAGAGATTGGTAGAAGGGCAGGAGGAATAGAACGATTTATATGAAGGATAGGTTGAAGTGGTGGAGGGATGAAGAGGCAGAGGCATCAGGTAGAGGGGTAAAGTGGTAGAGGGGTAAAGTGGTAGAGGGGTGGGCTAGTGGGAGGAAGATAGGGAGGGGTGCAGAAGTGGGTGGGAGGAGTGAAGAGGTGTAGGGTTAGAGGGCTAAAGAGGTCTTGGGCTAGAGGTGTATCGAGGTGTAGAGGTACAGGGGTAAAGAGGTGTGGATGTAGAGGGGTGAAGAGGTGAGGAGGGAGAGGAGTAAAGAAGTGTAGCGGTACAGGGGTGAAGAGGTGCAGAGAAGGGTGTGTTCACAGTGGTAAAAACAGCAACCATGGCCTGATCATTTCTCTGAGAGCACAGGCATCTCTGATCTGGATTTGACCATGAAGACCATACAGACCATAAAGACCATACAGACCATAACGACCATACAGCCATACAGACCATAAAGAACATACAGACCATAACGACCATACTGACCGCAGAGACCAAACAGACCACCCAAACCACACAGACCATACAGAAAGTATGTATTCCTCTGTATGGGTTGCAACGGCTAATTCAGACACAACAACAAATCTGAACAAACCTAACAAATTAATGTTTTCAGACTTAAAAAATATGATTGTCCTATTTAAATTGTTAGGTTGTATCTGAATTAGCTAATGCAGCTGTGTTTTCAGAGTATCTGTCGTCTGATGAGAAAAATGTTCTCTTTTCTGCTTCATTTTTCTCATTGAATGTTTTGAATCTACCCCTCCTTTAAGTCATGGAGGGGTAGATGAGGTATGGGATGAAGAGACCTATAAGACAGAACGCGTTGGTTTCTGGGTCGCTTTCATTGTGCTTTTTGTGATCAGAGATTCTGTTCATGTAGTCCTTGCTGAACAGAAAACATCAATGGGTGTGGTATTTGGCTGGAGCAAGGAGTTAGGATTATCAGACAAGTGAAGTGATGGAGGAATGAAAGGGTGAACTGTTGGAGATGAGACTGTGCTGATTATAACCGGACACAGGAGGTGATAGGTGGGCATAACCGGACACAGGAGGGTGAGAGGAGGTGAGAGGTGTGCATAACAGGACAGAAATTGTGGAGAGTAGAACAGAAACCCACCTGGTGTCTGATCTGTTGGTCATGCTGGTAACAGAGTAGAACAGGAACCCACCTGGTGTCTGATCTGTTGGTCATACTGGTAACAGAGTAGAACAGGAACCCACCTGGTGACTGGTGTGTGGGTCATGCTGGTAACAGAGTAGAACAGGAACCCACGTGGTGACTGGTGTGTGGGTCATGCTGGTAACAGAGTAGAACAGGAACCCACATGGTGACTGGTGTGTGGGTCATGCTGGTAACAGAGTAGAACAGGAACCCACATGGTGACTGGTGTGTGGGTCATGCTGGTAACAGAGTAGAACAGGAACCCATCTGGTGACTGGTGTGTGGGTCATGCTGGTAACAGAGTAGAACAGGAACCCATCTGGTGACTGGTGTGTGGGTCATGCTGGTAACAGAGTAGAACAGGAACCCACCCACCTGGTGACTGGTCTGTTGGTCATACTGGTAACAGAGTAGAACAGGAACCCACCTGGTGACTGGTCTGTTGGTCATGCTGGTAACAGAGTAGAACAGGAACCCACCTGGTGACTGGTGTGTGGGTCATGCTGGTAATAGAGTAGAACAGGAACCCACCCACCTGGTGACTGGTCTGTTGGTCATGCTGGTAACAGAGTAGAACAGGAACCCACCTGGTGACTGGTCTGTTGGTCATGCTGGTAACAGAGTAGAACAGGAACCCACCTGGTGACTGGTCTGTTGGTCATGCTGGTAACAGAGTAGAACAGGAACCCACCTGGTGACTGGTCTGTTGGTCATGCTGGTAACAGTTACACAGTCCCGACCCTCTTGTTCATTTTGCGTTGAACCTGAAGCTCAGGCATGTGTGGATGAGCATCTACTGGCTGCTTTCAAACCATTGTTCGTAGCACGTCCACAAAATGTGTGTGTGTGTGTGTGCTCTGTTCTTACTTCATCTCCTCTTTAAAGTTAGAAAGAACAATAGGCTACTTTCATCAGACCAACTATTGAAGGAACACATTACAACTACCTGTGTGAGTCCTTTGAGACAGTTCTGTCTGATTAGCGACTGTCGTGACATACTGTAGGGTTAGGTCAGATGCATTGAGTCAGAGGAAGGTCCGTGTAGATTGAATATATAAAGTTTATACAGTGATGTACTGTCGTTTTAAATTGTATTTCTGCACAATTGTTTACCCAGAATGCGTTGAAAGTTTATAGCGTTTTACTGATTTATTTTTACCCGCTGTTTTGTGACCCCTACATTACACAACATTGCTAAATGTGTATTTTAAAGGACACTTCTAAATTGAATTGACAATTTACAGTATGCTGAACTAAACAATGCTTGAACCTTCAGAAAGGCAAAACAACAATGGAATTAAAGACTGTCAATCAATACATGTCATTTAATTTTGTCTGTCGGTCTCTGTCCTGTGGGAGTTGCTCGGTACTCTGGATGAAACACTTTTCGCTAACGTTTTAACCCGTTTTGAAGACAGATGTCGACGGCAGGCGCACAAAGCTCTGCTCAACTCATTCAATCTCTCTCTCTTTCTCTCTCAAGTCAAACACCGGTTAGAGAAGGACTGTGAAGTTAGAATTTGTCAGGCTTTCCGCTCTCTGCCGCTTAACGTCAACCGTATACAGCCGCAAGACGGCCCATGCTTGACTTCAACCCACCGCTGCCAGACACTCGGCCTGCCGCGGGCGACTGGAGTGTACATGGGGCTTTATTAATGAAACGCATACTCGAAGGAGAGGAAAACACGTCTGGATATCCTCAAGCACTGCTTTTACGTGTTGCTGCTGTGAAACTTCATTTCTTGGTTACATGGTCCGAGTGTGATCGCCTGGTGTTTGTTGGACGCGAGTAATCTGGTCTCCAAAGTGGAGTCCTCAAAACGAAGTTCAGATTTGACTCGCAACTCTTTTGTTTCACGCACTCTGTCCAGAGATTTTTTTTTTCATCTCCCGAACTGGAATACTGAACTTCGCGTGTTCATCTTGCGTTTGCGTAATACAGAGGGGCTGCCTAATCGTTTTCATTTAAAAAAAGTTATCGCATAATCAGTGTTTTATTTTACACCTGTTGCTTTTTGGGTATGCCGGCGGAGAAAACAACTGTGGCTCAACTAAGGTGAACGGGACTGCGGAGACCGATATCCCGGAGGGAGAAGCGACGTGCGCGGCTTATTTTGGAATAGGCAGATACACTTTTCTGTGCAACTTGTTGCGAAATCAGTGAACGACAAAGGAACTCCGGGGCCAAGTGTACTACTGGAGTGGGAATTTGTATATTTTCCGGGAAAACTCCTACTTATTTGATCGGTTGTTCATAAATGTGGTCTCTTAGCGAGCATAACGAAGACTGAACCGGACAGGTCCCGTTTTGGAAGTTCTGGAGAAAGTTTTGCAACGACGAACATTCTTGGGGAAACTGTCTTAACCATTCAAGTAAGAACGAATTATTTAAGATTTATTTCACGGATTATAGTGCATGTTAAATGGTGACTTTCGAACATTGGATGTGTGTATTTTTGGAACATAAATTGCCCTTTGTGCACGCTTAATATATAGTATTTGATTTCAAAATATTCTCACCGGGAGTCGCGGAGTTGGCATTGTGGTACATTTATGACTTTGGCACAGCTTTTAGTTGAATTCAAATATTTTTGGGGTGTAGGGAACTTGTTTAACTATCTGCAAATCCATCTAATTCTCCTAAATAAACTATGTGCCTGTGGTCAAAATGTAGAGTAAATTACTTGCAAAAACACAATCAATAATAATAATTAAAATATATAATTAAAATGTGTGCAGCATAAAATTTCATTTTGTTAGGGAATACAGCTTGATACATTTATTAAATCTGACCTGGCTCCATGGGGACTAGAGGTCATGGTTCAGGTTATTCCCATTTAAGGTCAATTGACCTAACTTGGGATCTCATTTGTACTCTAACATTTAGGTCTATTCATTATTTTTTGACGTAAATCTTTTTGCTCAAACGGGCCTGACCGACCACAGGTAATGTCACGGAAGCCACGGGAGTTAACTGATGCCTCGCTATTATGTTCTCCGAGTGCCGTTTGGTTGATCAATTCCTCTTTTATAATGTACTGACGCTATGTAACCATTTTTGTTGACTCTTGAATTAAAAAGTCAGGCTGTTTTACGTACCTTGTCAGCAATCGGATGGGACCAAGTTGGCGGCCGACAAGGTTATATTGCGCTTATGTCATTGTGCTCCACACCGTCAAGACTTTAATTAAAAACACATTAATATAATTATCATTGAGAAATAGGCTATGGGATTACCTTGGGTCACCCCGGAATGCAACTCTAAAATCCATTAATATAGCTTAACAAATAGAAAACCTATATGTCTATTGAATATTGATAATTGAAGCAACCTTTAAAAAGTTTTCATATTTACTTTTTACGTTTTACGTTTTTTACCTCAATGTATCTGTAGTGATGATTGGATAATTATGTATCCATCTTTTCATCAATGTTAATTCACTACCGCAGAAAATTATTTGACAACTTCACGATAATAGTTTGAAAAGTTAACTCACCTGAATTATATTTAATAAAAACGTATTACATATCAATAAATTAACACTACAAATGAATTACCATAATATAAAGGCTTCACTTATTACTTAATGTTCTTCCCTACTGACACTTGCAGCCACTCATATCTGCCAATAGCCAATTTAATGAAACCCTAATCAAATGCCATGATCCTGATGACTGTTGCCGTCCAGTATATTGACCAGACACTGCTTTCAGATATTCCCGAGGTATGGGTTATAGATATTAATGAGAATTTGGTCTCAGATAGCGGGGACATCCTAAATATATTTTCGTTTTAACTAAACCAGAGTCCTCAGACAGATTTAGCCTCTACTCAAAAAAATCGTTTTGACAATGTACGAAGGGATTAACGTGCACTCACGGCCATTCACCACAAGTGTCTGGGAATCACACGTGTTAACACAAGTGTCTGTAGGTTATTTGAAAATAGTTAACGGCTGTTGTATCCCAGAACGCCTCAGGGGACAGATATGCGTTTTCATAGAGGTATCGGAGATCAGTTAACTAGCGTGAACTTTGAACCCTCCTAGTTTGTTCCCAGTAGAGGCCTACACTCAGACAAAGTTTTTTTGGACAGTGTCCCTTCGGGATGGTTACGGAGAAGCCTCTTAGGGAAATGTCAGTAGGGTCAATGAGGATGTGCTGAGTTTGTGAATGGGCTCTAGAGTAGACTAGGCTACCTGTGAATGTGTCTGTCACGGCTGGCTCCCTGCGTGTTGAGGACTCACACACACACACACACACACACACACACACACACACACACACACACACACACACACACAGAGGGAGAGAGAAAGGCTTTGAATGTTGTAACACCTTTGTTACTTGCTACACATTTCCAAATTTTTGTACCTAACCCAGAAATCCAGGTTCCGTATTCCCTAGGCCTAACCCTCACCCATAATCCTAAACGCTACTGCCTAAACTAGATTATAACCCCAATTCTAAAGCTAGGGCTTTATCCTGGCAATTTGAACATTAGAGGCTGCTTTTTTAACCGTCAAGACAGTGTGTGCATGTGTCCATGAATCCGTGTTGTGTGTGTTTATATCCAGAGACACCTGTTGTATATAATTTACCTGTTTTTATATAACCTCTATCCTCCTTTTCTCTTTTTCTCCTCATCGAATCAAATCAAATAAAAAAACGTAAATTCCGCAGCGCACCTTTTACAGCGAAGGCATTTAGAGTCCACATTTTTTATCCACTCGTCATCCTTTTAAAATGACACAATGCCAGGTGACAGTGGTTTCCAGGAAATACCAAGTTCTGATCCTGATGAACCATGAACTCTAATTTGCAATGTGCCTTTGGAAGATGCCGACTGGAGTGAGTCCAGTGCTTTGGTCAAGGCGCTCTGTCTTGGGGCGACGGCCTTGATTTCAGCCGCTAGTATTCAGGAAGGAGTGTCTGCGGAGGGACAGCCTGTGTCCTAAGCGGACTGGTGATGCCCTGGTCAGCGAAGGGGCCCTTCCAGGAGAAGGGTTGGGTTTGGGACACAGCCGTTGGCTGATGTCATCGATGGGGCAGGGTGGAGAGAGTGGTGGTCAGCTCGGTCACATTTGGACGTTTGATTTACGCTGTGTGTGTGTGTGTGTGTGTGTGTGTGTGTGTGTGTGTGTGTGTGTGTGTGTGTGTGTGTGTGTGTGTGTGTGTGCAAAACCTTTCCGAGGCTGATTCAACCCTGATAAAAATGTCAACAGCACACCTGGGGCTGCACACACCATACCTGGACCACTGCCTGCCTGACACACACACACACCATACCTGGACAACAGCCTACCTGACACATACACACACACATGAAAATGAAGCTGGGTCATTCTGTGTCTGAAATGACTGATTAGAGTTAAGCTCATAATGTTCCATCCTCATTGGAGTAAAGACTACCTCAAACTCACCAAACCCACAGTAAAGACTACCTCAAACTCACCAAACCCACAGTAAAGACTACCTCAAACTCACCAAACCCACAGTAAAGACTACCTCAAACTCACCAAACCCACAGTAAAGACTACCTCAAACTCACCAAACCCACCGTAAAGACTACATCAAACTCACCAAACCCACAGTAAAGACTACATCAAACTCACCAAACGCACAGTAAAGACTACATCAAACTCACCAAACGCACAGTAAAGACTACATCAAACTCACCAAACGCACAGTAAAGACTACATCAAACTCACCAAACGCACAGTAAAGACTACCTCAAACTCACCAAACCCCCCCACAGTAAAGACTACATCAGACTCCCCGAACCATCAGTAATGACTATCTCAGAATCACCCAACTCAGTAATTTCTACATCAAGCTCACCAAACCCACAATAATGTTTACCTAAAACTCACAAAGCTTACACTCTGCCTCATACTCATCAAAGCCACATTAGTCTACCTCAAAATCACCAAGTTCACCGTCATTTCTACCTCAAACTCACAAAGCTCACAGTAAAATCTATGTAAAGTATGTCTTAAGCTCTCCTCAGCTAATAACTCTTGTCTGTCTGACAGAGCCTTCTCTCTTCAGCTGTTGTAATAACACTGTGGATTTTCTCCCTTTTGCTAACAATACTTTCATTGACTTCAATTTTTTTAGCTACTGCTAATCCCTGTTTGTGAGTCTTTGCCTGTCTGCTAGCAGCGAGATTTGATGGCCTTTATCAAATGGGGGCACACTCGTTGGGCGGGCAGATTCCAAACCAAACTTTACTGATCCCTTAACCCCGTCTCCTACTCGGGGTACCCCAATTCACCTCTCCTACTCAAGGGGTACCCAATCTCACCTCTCCTGCCTTCTTGCTATTAAGTGCTAATGGTGAACCACACTAATCACCTCCGTTTCAGGGGTAGATGACTACACAGTCTTCCAGACTTTCTTTTGAGAGAGGCCCCCTGTCTCTTACACCCCCCCCCCAATACCCATTGGACCCCACCAATCCCCTTCGACAGCTAACAGGCGGCTGGGTCTTTGTTATCGTGGAACATGCTTGTAGCCCAATATGGAACTCTTGCTGTTACGAATGGAGAGTGTGTGTGTGTGTGTGTGTGTGTGTGTGTTTCTCTGGCTGTATATGGGCATGCGTGTGCACATATGTTCATGCTTGTGTTTCTTTATATGCGTGTGTGTGTTTTTTGTGTGTTTCACCATTGATGTGAGGAAATCACACTCTTCCACGTGAGGGGCTTTAGGGTTTTGGTTAAGTTCAGGGTATATGTCACAGTTGGGGTTATGGTTAGGGGATAGGGAGATTTTCATTTTGACTCCCTACAAGGATACTCAAACAAAGTGTGTGTGTGTGTGTGTGTGTGTGTGTGTGGTGTGTGTGTGTGTGTGTGTGTGTGTGTGTGTAATCACAACCTGTCTAGCTTTCAGTCTGTCAGTAGATCTGCTGGGTTTCTAGATTGGGTGGACGAGCATCGCTGGGTGAGTTCTGGAATGTTCTGAACTGTTCCTAAGATTCCATAGGTAAATATGAAGCAGTCAATCAATCAATCAACTACTATTTTTGCAGTGTAGAGTCTGAACAGAGGTGGATCTGTGGTAGAACACTGGACAGAACCTACTGAAAGCAGACCTGAACGGAAGCATGCGGCAGCAGACCAGATGGAGGACAAGGCTACTCCACCCTAACATGTTTGGACAACGCCACAGGGACAACCCTGGAGAGCACTGTGGAGGCTTCTGTTCCAGCCAAGCACCAACACACCTGATTCTACTGTAACAATGACTCTTGCAAGGGCTACGCTATTATTCGGTGTTTTGAGACTTCTTTCTTGACACTAGTTTAATAATTTATTCCAAATGCTGTGTGTGCGTGTGCGTGTGTGTCTGCGTTCGTGTGCGTGTGTGTCTGCGTTCGTGTGCGTTCGTGTGCGTTCGTGTGCGTGTGCGCGCCTGCGCGTGTGCGCGTGTGCGCATGTGCGCGTGTGTGTGTGTGCGCGCATTAGAATGCCGCTATTGGTGAGGACATTACAATTACTTTGAAGTGAAGGTTACAGGTTGTTACCAACACAGAATGATATAGCATTTTAGCGGCCTGGAACCCAAGGTCCGTTCAGTATTTTACCTCAGTTCAATGAAACCGTCTCTTGATTAATAGTTGCCTTTTATATGAGTACTTAAGGAATTTAACAGCGACATGACTGCCTTGTCAACGTTAACACTACTGAAGACGGACAGGTGGTCTACCTGGTGGTTACTGAAGACAGACAGGTGGTCTACCTGGTGGTTACTGAAGACAGACAGGTGGTCTACCTGGTGGTTACTGAAGACAGACAGGTGGTCTACCTGGTGGTTACTGAAGACAGACAGTTGGTTTACCTTGTAGTTACTGAAGACAGACAGGTGGTCTACCTTGTAGTTACTGAAGACAGACAGGTGGTCTACCTGGTAGTTACTGAGGTGAGACACGTCAAGAACACTTGTTTGAATCTGTATATTGAAGGGATGTTATTTGTGGATTTGTCTGTCTGCTTGTCTGTGTTTTTGTGTTTCTCTCTGGTCAGAGACCAAGGTAAACACAGCTGTAAAGATGTGCTCCAGCTCGTTGTGAATAAGACAAGGAAGGAGGAGGCCAGAGAGAGTGTAGCCAAAAGTCTGACAGAACATTGTGCCAACACCGGAGCTCCCAAGCACTAGAGACAGCATCCTGGCTACTCCTGGAACTGGAGTGTGAGGACCAGCAGCCATTGCAGAGGGCCTGGGGATGCGACAGTGATGATTAGTTATTGTTGGTTTAGTCCTGTCCATTGGGAGAGATGTAGACAAAGATGGATGAGGGGGGAAGAAGGAGGGGATGAGTTCTGGAAGCTGGTGCAGCTTGGCATGGGTTGCAATGCGCACCTTACTGCAGGGCCTACATTCGTGTCCAAAACGTCTTCGACGAACTCTTAGAAACAGGAAAGAGATAATTGACCAGACCTCCGTGTAAGCTAACAGGACTTCTGTTGGGTGATTTTACACCCTTGTGGGTCCAGGTTGATGGGCGGGTCCAGGTTGATGGGTGGGGCCAGGTTGAAGGTGGGGGCCAGGCTAAAGGCTGGGGTTTGGATTGTGGGAGTCATTGAGAGAGATTGCAAAGAATTTAGGGACCTTTTTCAGAAGATCTAGAGAGGTATGCGCTATTGTTATACAAACGCAGAATTCTGACTCATGTTGAGAGGAGTGTTGGGGGATGGTGATGGAATGTTGGGGGACTGATGGAATGATGGAATGTGGGGGGCGTGGCAGTATGTTCGAGGAGTGACTGTGTGTTAGAAGAGAGTGTTGGGGGAGTGATAGTGTGTTGGGGGAGTGTTGTGGTGTAGTGTTGGAGGAGTGGTGTGGTGTTGGAGGAGTGGTGTGGTGTTGGAGGAGTGGTGTGGTGTTGGAGGAGTGGTGTGGTGTCGGAGGAGTGGTGTGGTGTCGGAGGAGGGGTGTGGTGTCGGAGGAGGGGTGTGGTGTCGGAGGAGGGGTGTGGTGTCGGAGGAGGGGTGTGGTGTCGGAGGAGGGGTGTGGTGTCGGAGGCGGGGTGTGGTGTCGGAGGAGTGGTGTGGTGTTGAAATGACAACAGTTGAAATGTGAGATGTTTGACCACCAGTAGGCAACTTTGGCCAAATACTTTGGTTCTGGTTCTGATTGTTGATATGTGCTACAGAAGAATGTCTACATGATGTTGATACACAGCTCATCGCTCCAAATAGACAGGCGGTCAAAGAACCCCACAGTAAAACCCATCTGACTGTGTGTGCGCGTGCGTGCGTGCGTGCGTGCGAACATCTGTATTTGTGTTATCAACAAGTGTGATTCTATTCTGTTTATCTGTTTTCATCTTTTATTTCTGTCTTTTCATTACACAGTCCTTTCATTTAACTTTTCATTTAACTTGTTTTTTATTTCAATATTTTTTCAGTTTTGATTTCGCTCATTTCTGAAGCAGCATCGGTATCAGAACCTTTACATTCCTTTCAGTCTTTCCCTTTCAGTCTCTTCATTTTCGTTTTTTATTTTATTTCACTGTGCTCCCCTACATATCAGTGAATGTAGGGATTTGTGTTTCCTCTTCTCACACTAATGTGCCCCTTTTTATCGTTGTCATATGAGATGAACGTGTCTGTCTCTCCACCTCCCTCCTTCGTAGCCTGGGTGTGTGTAATCCTTAGAGGTGAGGTGCTCAGACCCAAAGCCGTCGCCTGGAGCACATTTCACGGCTGATTACCTCCGCTTTGTGGAGCTCGGGGTTTCCAGAAACATGCCCTGTGAGTGTGTCCGCTCCGTTGACGTGATCTACCAGGGCTGGTACCGGGTGGGTGGGGATCATTTCAAATGTGTGAATTTTGTTATTGCACTTTTGCTCTCTAATCTTTCTCTCTCTCTGTCACTCTTTTTCTTTTCGGATATCAACCGTCTGCCTGTCTCATCCCTCTTCAGCTCTCCTCCTCCTGTGGCTCTAATCTCTTTTCAAGCTGTCATCCCTCTTCAAGCTGTCATCCCTCTTCAAGCTGTCATCCCTCTTCAAGCTGTCATCCCTCCTCAGCGCTCATCCCTCCTCAGCGCTCATCCCTCCTCAGCGCTCATCCCTCCTCAGCGCTCATCCCTCTTCAGCGCTCATCCCTCTTCAGCGCTCATCCCTCCACAGCTCTCCATATTCTGCTTTGTTTGTCATATTTTTTTGTGCATGTTTATTCAGTGTCTATTTTTCTCCCTCTCATTCCTTCTCTCCATTCTTTTCTCTCCCCCTCTCTCATTCTGTGCCCTCCCCTTGCACCCCTGCGGCCTTGTAGAAAAAAATAACCCAGCCATTAAAGTGGATTAGTAGCACATAGAGTTAGGCCGAGTCAAACAGATCAAAGATTTATTGGTCTGGAGACTCTTAAGTAGGGCTATACCATGACCCTGTTAGCATGGAGTGCAACCAAACAAACACTGAACAGAGGGTGTAGTTGTGTTAAAACCCTGAACGGAGGGTGTAGTTGTGTTAAAACCCTGAACGGAGGGTGTAGATGTGTGTTTAAACACTGAACGGAGGGTGTAGATGTGTGTTTAAACACTGAACGGAGGGGGTAGATGTGTATTTTAATGTGCACATTTTCAAAACAAAAGCTCTAGAGGAGTCTTCTACCTACCCTAACCAAACCTCACACAGACACTGGCATTCCCAGCTTCCTATACACTGTTCATTTACAGTATACCTACAAATATACAGACGAGTGACAGAGTTAAATACATGAATAAAGATTATCTACATGGACCAGTTCTAGGGTCCCACCTTTTAATGGACAAGGAAATTATAGGGTCCGTATTTGTAATGGACCCGTAGGAAGTAAAGACCCTCCTTTTAATGAACCAGTAGGTTGTTGGGTCCCTCCTTTTAATGGACCAGTAGGTTGTTGGGTCCCTCCTTTTAATGGACCAGTAGGTTGTTGGATCCCTCCTTTTAATGGACCAGTAGGTGGTTGGGTCCCTCCTTTTAATGGACAGGTAGGTTGTTGGGTCCCTCCTTTTAATGGACCAGGGTAGACAGCACTGTGTTGATCAGGCAGTTCTGCAAATCAAAGACAACATGCTAATACTAAAATCGTTATGTAAGGAACTCAGCGTGGTGTGTGTGTGTGTGTGTGTGTGTGTGTGTGTGTGTGTGTGTGTGTGTGTGTGTGTGTGTGTGTGTGTGTGTGTGTGTGTGTGTGTGTGTGTGTGTGTGTGTGACAGGCCGTGTCCGACAGGACTTCCCTCCCATCTAACTGTGTGTGTGTGTGACAACCAAGAGTGTGTGTTACTTAATCCCCCATCCCTCACCAGCCAACTCAGGAATGCTACAGGATACACCCAGCTCCAGTCTGAGGCAGACAGAGAGATCTGAAGAGACAGATATGGAG
>JACXGJ010013305.1:0-16577 GCA_016801105.1 Esox niger | reverse complement strand
GTGGGTTCAGACGGGCCCAGTCCGCTGTGTACCTGTGTGTAGTGGGTTCAGACGGGCCCAGTCCGCTGTGTACCTGTGTGTAGTGGGTTCAGACGGGCCCAGTCCGCTGTGTACCTGTGTAGTGGGTTCAGACGGGCCCAGTCCGCTGTGTACCTGTGTGTAGTGGGTGCAGACGGGCCCAGAGCATCGGTAGGGGCAGTAGGGGTCACACTCCTGGGGGAATGGGAAGGAAAAGTCCTTGACCTCATCATACCAGGCCTGCACATGGAACGTAGGAGGGCGTGGCCTGTCCACAGAGACAGACAGACACAGAGGAACTGTTACAAAAGGCTTTTTATGACATTTGGAGGACATCCTGTAAAACCCGTTTGGGTTCCAGATACAACTATTTTGGATTCAGTGAAAAACCATATGATTTAAAGGCTCTAAATGGAACTAAGTACAGTTGTACCTGGAACCAAAGGGGTCCTTCGAAAAAGTTCTGCCACACAGAGAGTCGAGTCACCCAATCAGAAGCCTTGATTTCCCCAACTCACCAACCCCAGTGGGCTCCCAGGTTCTGTCCAATCTGGGGCAGGAGGCTCGCCGGGCCGTGTTCCCATAGGCACGTCTCGGCCCACTCCTCCGCGGTTCGCTCCAGTTCTGTATCCCAAACCTGTACAGCGATGAAGTGACACTATATAAACACGGTGTCGTCATCCTGAGTCAGTACTATACGGTAAAGGCTGCACAGGACACCACAGAATCATCTACTGGGGCCCAGGTAGATGGAATATGTAGATGGAATAGCACTTGGACTGGACATGCTCACAGGGACAACCTTCTCACATTCACAGGCCAATGTAAGCCCGTTGAATCCCCAATAAACCCCTCGGCAGCAATGCAGCCACCATGAGAAGCGGAATCCGTGATGCAGTTGCTTTTTAACTTGCATAATTTCAAACAAATAAACGGGAAAGGTGTGCATAATTACATGACATTTGGTCTTGGAACGGCGCACGGCCACTCAACCAGATGCAGTACTGTTTAAATCTGTGGTATTTACTCCCAGGACAGGTCACAGACCGAGAGGTTGAAGGAGGATTCCCTTCTTCAGCAGACAGAAAAAAGCAGAGATGGGCAGGGAGAATGAGAGAGAGAAGCAGAGATATGTAGAGGGAAGGAGAGGGGAAAGAAAGAGAGAGAGAATGCCCTCCAACAGGCCAATGGTTTGTTTTTTCTACTGATTGAGGTTATTCAAAGAAGGCAACTTTGGCAGGTTGTTTTTTCTTTAAGTAATGCTTTCCATATGTATAGTATAATATAGGGGCTCTCAGCTCAGCTCTTAGAGCACACTGCTGTAGCGCGCACGCACGCACGCCTTCTTGGCCTTCTGATAGGGCCTCAAAGTTCAGGCTGTAGTGCGAAGCAGGAAATATCAGGTTCCCGTTCTGTGGTTTGTGGGAGAATGTAAAATATATAGATTCTTCCAAATGATGTCCAACATTGTGGCTAGTTCACCATAAAGTTGTAAGGATTTTGAGCGGATAACTAAAAACATGCACTTTTGCTTTTAACCGATCCCGAATGTCCGTGCGTGTAAAGCTGTTTGAACGTGTCACAGTAGATTTCACACATCACAACAACACAAACCTTCTTAGCTGCTAGTCTCTCCACCAACACCAGATCCTGAAATAGAACCCTATAGATCCCCGTTTGACCAGAAACAGCCTCTGTTCTGCACATTAGCCCTGGCGGAACACCTGACCAGCAACAAGTAATTAACTACCTTCCAGGATGTCTAGTGGGTTTGGAAACATGAGCTCTCTGACTCAGCAGCAGTTTGGAGTGACTGCATTTTTAAGGGTACAGGCCATCATTTGGAATGCGACCCAGGCGGTGTTCTGGGAAGGGCAGCAAGTTGAAGTGATTTGTTTCCCAAATGGAACCCTAGTCCAGCATTCTTCTTAACAAGCAAGTCGACTGAGAACACATTCTCGCTTATAGCAAAGACCTGGAAACACTTAGATTAACAGCCTTACCCAGGGACACAACTTTACATCCGGCTATATGGTTGAGCTGTGTTGTTGCAGAGTACGTGATGGTATTTGCTAAACAAATACCCCCAAGATTGATTACATTTTTTGGAAAGCCTTTGTCAACAGAATGTTTTTTTGTGATATCGGCTAACGACCGTGCTAAAGAAACACAAAGCAGGCAGACCTCGCCATTACCCATTCCTCTTCAGGATGTTTTCCTGAATCAGGTCTCACTAGGTAAGCACTAACCAATTTCTGATATGTCTGGGCACAAAAGGGTTGTTGGAAAACAACTGACACAGCACAGACTGGATGTCAAACTGATGTTTGCACAGCCAGCACAGTAGGGATGTGTGGGAGGGGGCTTTCAGGCCCTGAACCTGAGGCCCGCTGGGCCTCCGATCACACTCCCACTGGGGCCGTTCAGAGAAACACATCCCCCACCCCCTTCAACCTTTCAGAGTTTATTTCACTTAACACTTCATTTACAGCCAGGTTCTTTTTTCCTGTCCAGTTTAAATTGTGCACAGAGAGCAACAGGAATAGGGGTGTAGCAGAAAGGTGAGATTGGTTGCAGCAGAGAAAGTGGGAGGAGGGGTTTCAGTGAGTGACACAGATAGAGTTACACCCCCCATGGCCCTAAACACTTGTCCAGTGTCCATTGCAATCGGCATGAGCAAAAACAGTCTCTTACTAAAACATTAAGGGCTGATTTCGCAGACACGGATTAGGTCAAGTCTAGGACAAAAAAATGATATTCAATAGAAAACTCCATTGAGCTTGTAGTTTTAGTCCTGGACTAGGCTTATTCTGTGTTTGAGAAACTCTATATTCCATTGAGCTTGTAGTTTTAGTCCTGGACTAGGGTTAATCTGTGAGAAAACAGCCCTTACTATGCTTAAACAAAAATGGAAAACATTTGGCCTGTGGGTTTTCTATACTACAAAGTAGTAGCACTTTGACATAAATCTGTTTAATAACTATGCCAAATCTGAATGGACTGAGAAAAAAAAAGATAAAACAGTGCCATCAATCTGGGCTTAACAGTTCTTTACCGATAAATGCAACTAAGTTGGACAAACACAGGTACCAAAAGAACCCTTTACACACTGGGGCATCCAAGTCAAGAAAGCAAGGCCGTATATTTGGCAGCACAGGCAGGCCTATCCAAGCACATTTCATTCAGTTTATTTACTACCCAGTGTTGCCAAGAAAGCTTGTGAGAGTCATCAACTGGATAAACCCCAATTCACATCCTAGAACGGTGCTGGAGAATCATCAACTGGATAAACCCCAAGTCACATCCTAGAACGGTGCTGGAGAATCATCAACTGGATAAACCCCAAGTCACATCCTAGAATGGTGCTGGAGAATCATCAACTGGATAAACCCCAAGTCACATCCTAGAATGGTGCAATATGCCAGACACTCATGATTGTCATGCAGTGGATGGATTCCAAAGACCTTTATATACATTGAGTTTGACGGCTTACCAGGCCATTTTAATGTTGTACTGAAATGCAGACATTTTGAGCTGAGCTGAGATGAAACATTCATATGACGATTAAGGAACAGTGGTGGCAGCATGTAGATGAAATAAGAGGAGAGAAGAGACAAAAAGGAAAGGAGAGGAATGAGGGGAAGCAAGAGGTACTGATACTTTTAACTTGATGTCATCACCAGAAAATACTGTTCAACTTGCTGTTGAGGTCACTGAGTTTGCTTTGCTGTAGTAAACTGCAGCAATGTGCAGTCACAAGGTTTCTGACATGTTGCCATTAAAACAAGGCAAGGAGTGGAGCAAAAACAACACTTGAAACAATCACCATTAACCTGTTGATGTAGTTACCCTTGCCACTTCATTTTAACATTTATTACAACACTATAATACCTAAATATGACTTCTGAAGTGTCATCATCCCTTTTACACTTTTTTGTAACAGACTACACCTCTGCTATTTCTGATCTTTGTCAGGCTACTGATCTTATATTTGACTTGCTATTGCAAGGTAAGCATGTTTTCAACCTCAAGGGGGCCCTTCAATTTCAAACCGAATTGTAAGTGAGAAAGACACAGAACATGAAAGCCTCATTCAAAACCGAACCAGTTAAGTGCATCAGACCGTACTGGATTCAACTGCAGTAAGTTGTACCGAGCTGCACTGATGTTATTCTTCCTCAAAGGACAGATGTGGAACATCTTCATGACAGGAATAATATTGACTTTCGATGTTTCCCATTTATATGCCGTGCCTCTGTCCTCTACACACACCCCCGGAGCTCCTGGTCTGAAACAGGCAGAGCAGTGTAACTGGAGCCTGGATATCGGCAGAGTCAGCACTCTCCTGGAGCAGGCCTCAACCAGAGGGATGCCAAACTCAACCCCAAACGGTCACACGCACAGAAAACCAAGGAGCACACGATCACCCAACACACACACACACACACACACAGGCTGGGACACGCACAAACAAACAAACACGCATGCACTCTCAGACTGTCTGTAAAAGCTACACTCTGGCGTCTTTAAATTACACAGCCGAGCCCCGGTACTATTTCAGATGTAGCTGTTCGGGTGCATCTAAAAGGACTTTTCAAATTGTTCCGCTTTGTTTCTTTACAAAGAGGGAAATATGGTTTAATTATTCTGTTTACTGCCACCTTGTCAGTCCTTGGTAGAAAGGGTACAATATGGGGCCTTGGGAGCCTACAATTCACGTGCAATAAAACAAACACACAAAAACACACACACAAACATTGTTTGGTAATGACAGAGAGGCAACTGTCTGCAGCCGGCCTCCATCAATCTCAGGGAATGCCAGCAGGATTCCTGAGCAGGGTCTCTAGGTCTCAGTGGAAAAGAAAACTTCTCAAGCCAGTCAGCAAGTGTCTGTCTGTCAGTCAGTCTGCCTGCCTGTGAGTCAGCAAGTGTCTGTCTGTCCGTCAGTCTGCCTGGAAGTCTGCAAGACTGTCAGCATTATAGGCTGTCTATGAATGTCATGTCTTACCATATGCTCCATGTTAGAAGCTGATGGGTAGACCTGCCCTCTCAGCTTGTTGTGCAGGTCCAGGATGAGGGTCACGTCTCGGTCGGTGATGGCCCTCTTCCCTCTCTGCTTGGCTTTCAACCAGGGCCCGTCCTCATCTAGGTACTTCTGCAGTATTGCATCCCAGCCCGTACCGTTACCTGGGTTACCGTTTCCAAGCATCTCCACGGAGGCCGAGGCGTGAAGCACAAGGAGTAGGGACACTCCCATCAGCCATCTCCCGGACCACATGTTGTAGTGAGCGGATGAAGAAGGGAATGGCGAAGGACGAGTGGACGGACGGGCAGATGGATGTATAGAGTGATGACCTACTGAACTCTGGATATTGTCTGAGGATCCCGTGTTTGTTGTTCTTTCGGCGTAGCTCCTCAGTGTGACGGCATATAGACTATGGAGGTAGCGAGCTCTGGCAGAGAGATGAGAAAAACAAAAAAGTGTTATTGGAAGGAGAGAAGCAACATGCATCCAGTTTTGCTAAATGACTTGAGTCAATATTGAAGTTGGGAAGCACAGTGGACTGGAGATGGCCTGGCTCAGTGGACCGGTTAGGGAGCGGATCCGCGTACCGGAGAGGGTTCGGATTGGCTCGACGGACCGGAGGGGGATCGGACCGGCGGCCCGGATTGGGATCGGATCGGCGGACCGGAGAGGGATTGGCTCCGCTCAGTGTCATGGTTTGGTGGGCTGCCATTCGCTGTCATATCGAGGGGTTCAGTGTGGGTGTGTGTTTCAATGTATTATGGTTTGGAGGGCTGCCATTTGTAGCCTTTTAGGGTTCACCAGGGGTTACTTGGCATTGCTCTGGGTGGTCATTTACAGTGCCAAAGAGGAAGTCAACCAACCACAACACTAAAAAAGCCAACTTGAACCAAGTGCTTACTCAGTGAGTTTCTGTCATTTTCTTTAGGAGGATTAAACATGTGCAAAACTTAGATCACTCCAAAAACATTGATCTAAATCAGCTGATTTTTAAAATGCCTTACGGGTTAAAATTACATAATCAAGACAATAAATGCGTTCGGATATTTCCCCAATCCTTGCAGCAGGTCGCCTTACATTGTTATATTATGGGGTTTCAAAATTCCTAATGATCTCCTTCATTAGACCTGAAATCCAAATGTAATTGATGTTGTTTTACAATTTTTTTAACCAATTAAATACCTTGAATAAGGCACAACACGCACGCACATATTTTTAGATAGTTAAGATTATTTCATGTTGATGCATTACTTCATTCACGCTTCATAGACCGTTAGGCTGTATCAACAAAAAAAATCCGTGCTATACCACTGCACAACTACATGCTAAATTGTTGCTTCGTATCAGTTTTGGAACAACAGTGACCTCCAGTGAAAATGAGCTGGTGAACAATATATCGAGGTATTTCATTACGGTCGTTGAATTTAAATCTAAAAACGTAACGCAACGTGCGCGAAATGGAACGTAAGACTATGGTGTTTTGTACACATTGCTTACCACACATTATAGTTTCATTCATGGCGAATGTTTTAAGTTGTAAAAACAGACTAAGTAAAACAATAGTTTTTACATTGTCTACATGTTTTCTTCAATTTAAATGAAACAGTTAACAATTGTATATTACCTCTGATCAATTTCATTGCGCTAAAACATTCCGGTTCCAGTGACGTAAATAAAAGCCTCGCGGTCAACTGAAGGCTGCGTTTGAATCACCATCAAAAGAATCACTCACTCTAGCGACTGATAGCACAGTTCCTGCAAAAGTCCCATTTGAACTGAAGACACACTTCCGCAATCAAGCGTTACGGTTTTAATTGGTTTTCTAGTCTGTTAGGTCTCTGTCGCCTGCCTGCAGGAATCTTGCACTGAAGCCGCAAAACCATCAGTGCACATTTATCAAGAAATTGGCTCTGTGACGAACTCTTCAGACCACGCCTCTGTAAAGTTTTGACACCACTGAACCCTCGTCTTACCTGGGACTGAGAGGGACAGAAGGTGTGTGCATATACGTCGTGTCAGTGTAAGTGTGTTTTGTGTGTGTGGGGGGGGAAGAAGTGGCTCAGAAACAGAAATCTTTACATGATAAATGGTAAACTTGAAGACGCTTTTACGGAGAACTCTCCTGGATCGTTTATGCATAAGAATTAAAAAAACGGAATGAGTAAGAAAATGATGACCGGATAAACTAAAGACAAAGACAAAAGAACAAATTCAGGGAACTCATAAATGCTTGAATATCACCTTCTAAAAAGATGGGGTTAAACTATCTTATTTCATTTTATAAATATATGTTTTCAGCTGTCACAGAAGCAAGTTTGAACATTCAAGTATCAAGTGATCAATACGATAAAATATGTGAACAATTTAATAAAGAAATACCATGATAATGAATTTCCAATTACAATTGATGTTTAGTGACACAATGGAAATAATTTTGTCCATGGCGGTGACATACATACATTCCTTAATAGTACAGTCACAACCACACTAAAGACACTATATGACACATGGAATCATGTAGTAATCAGAAAAGTCATAACAAATCAAAACACATTTAAATTGAAAGTAGCCACCATTTGCCTTGTTGACAGCTTTGCACATGCTGAGCACTTTTTGGCTGCTTTTCGGTCATTCTGCAGTCCATCTCAGTTGGGTTGGGGATCAGTGATTGTGGAAGCCATGTCACCTGATGCAGCACCAGCACTATCATTCAAATTGCCCTTACAGAGCCTGGGGGTGTTTTAGGCCCTGAAATTCAAAACAATATTCCCACTAAGCCCAAACCAGATGGAATGGTGAATCGCTGGAGAATGCTGTGTTAGCCATGCTGGTTGATTGGACTTGAATTCTAAATAAATCACAGACAGTGTCACCAGCAAAGCCCCCCCACACCTTCACACCTCCTCCTCCATGCTTAATGGTGGGATCCTCTGTTCAAATGCAAAGATCATCAGTTCACTTGCTCTTGTTTCTCACAGAGATCCAGCGGTTGGAACAAAGAATGTCACACATTGACTCATGTCGTGTTCTGTATACCAACTTTACTTTGTAACATTACCACCTATTGGCTCATTTAAAAAGGAAAAAAAAATCCACAAATTAACATTTAAGAAGGCACACCTGTTAATTGAATTGCATTTCAGGTGACTGAAGCTGGTTGAGATAATATGCCAAGTTGGGATCAAGTAGGTTGGGTGGCCACTTTGAAGAATTTACCAAATGAAATGTATTTTAATCACTTTAAGACTTTTTTGGTTACTGCATGATTTCATATGTGTTATTTAATTATTTTGTTGTCATCACTATTAGCCTACGATGTGGATAAGAGTAACAAAATAAATAAAATAACAGAAGTAACTGTCAAATGTTTGGACACAATTTTGAATGGTATCCCACATGATGTCCAAATATTTGACAGTTAATTAGCAGAAAACATAAAAAATATTCAATTGATTACCCAGATAGGTTAACTCCTAAACGTGCCAATTCACATGGATTTTTATTAAGTTGACTCTGTATTCACGTTAAGGAAAGCTGTCAGTTTGTTACATCCCTGGTTTTTGCTGCAGTGACTAGTTGACCATTATATATTTCTCCACTCGTCCATTCAATATTGCTAAAGAATTTCCACAAAATGCCTTAATCTATTCCCCCAGCAAGTTAATTTTATGCCACAATAACTAACTATGGACTCCATCTACTCTATGGACTTTAACCATGTTCTATAACTATGGACTCTTGTGATTAACTATGGGCTCTAACTAGGACTCTTGTGATTAACTATGGTCTCTAACTATGGACTCTAGTGATTAACTATGGTCTATAACTATGGACTCTAGTGATTAACTATGGGATTTAACTATGGACTCTAGTGATTAACTATGGTCTATAACTATGGACTCTAATGATTAACTATGGTCTATAACTATGGACTCGAGTGATAACCTATGGGCTCTAACTATGGACTCTAGTGATTAACCATGGGCTCTAACTATGGACTTTAATCACAGACTGCAATTATGGACTAATGATGAACCCTAGCTGAGATTCTACATTGAAATATATGTTTTGGATGTACTGGGCCCACATTCACTGTTCGAGTAGATCTGCTCATCAGAAAACAAATAATAAAATATTAAAATGTCTCATTACTTCCTATACTTTAGCCGTCCCAGATCAGATTTAGTGCACCTTTAAAAATCTTGCTTTTTTTCTCCTCAGTTTAGCTGTGTTACATATGTTTTTTAATGGGTTTTCATGCATTGTATCAGGAAAGGCTAATCCCAAACTTATGACAAAAAAGTCGTCAGAAGCGCCTCTCCTCTGTCCCTCTCCTCTCTCCCTCTCCTCTCTCCCTCTCCTCTCGCCCTCTCCTCTCTCCCACTCCTCTCTCCCTCTCCTCTCTCCCTCTTCTCTCTCTTCCATCCAGCCTACTTCTCAGGTGCTGCATAAGGGCCCTCTTACATTAGGAAACTACCGCTGTGTGAACTGTCACAGACCCACGGTTAAATGCCCTCTGCCACGGGTCACAGTCTTAGAACTCAGCCTCTGGCAAGCTGCCTCATTCTGCTATCCCCATCTGTTCTTCTGGTATTCAGCCTCCAGTGATTTCTTCTGTCTGCTCACCCCAGCCATGCTTCAGCCATTCAGCCTCCAGTGATTTCTTCTGTCTGTTAACCCAAGCACTGCTTCAGCCATTCAGCCTCCAGCGATTTCTTCTGTCTGCTCACCCCAGCCCTGCTTCAGCCATTCAGCCTCCAGTGATTCCTTCTGTCTGATCACCCCAGCCATGCTTCAGCCATTCAGCCTCCAGTGATTTCTTCTCTCTGTTAACCCAAGCACTGCTTCAGCCATTCAACCTCCAGCGATTTCTTCTGTCTGCTCACCCCAGCCCTGCTTCAGCCATTCAGCCTCCAGCGATTTCTTCACTCTGCTCAACCAGCCCTGCCTCCAGCTATGTGCCAGCAATGAGCCCCTGGTCCTTCACTCTCCAGCTGAAATAGCATGGTTTACTCAAAATCTCCTGAGGCATACACACACAAACACAAACACACACACACACACACACACACACACACACATACACATACACACAGCAATAATTCATGTGCTGTAAAACGATTATTGCTCTACATTTAACACGTGTGTATCTGTATGTGTGTGTGTGTGTGTGTGTTTGTGTGTGTGTGTGTGTGTGTGTGAGTGTGAATGAGCAAATATACTATTGGTACAATAGAGTGTGTGTGTGGGTGTGAATGCATGTGTGGGTTGAGTGTGTGTGTGACTGTTAAATAAATATTCAAACCAAGACATAAAATATGTACTTATTTTTGAAAACTGAATATATGTTTTATGGTCATGGAAAATAGTGATATTTAGTGCTGCCACATTTACAAAGAACCAGATTGTGCCAGAGGAACGTGGCCTTGTCAGTAGCAAAACCCGAAGCCTGAGCTGGCTGGATAAAACAAAATATTGACCATCTTCTCTGAGACTAATGTGAGGCCAATGAATTATACTGCTTACTGTTGATGTCAGTCTGCAGATTTACTTCAGACTCATAAACACTGTTTAATGGATGTTGCCAAGGTGATATTGTGGTATTATTTCAGAATAGGGTTTGGAGTATCAGTCAAGTCTCCAAACCCATAATTCTAAAACACGAGGACACTGGAACACATCACCCTGGTATCCCCTACAGTTGGAGAGATCCCACTACTGGACACTGGAACACATCACCCTGGTATCCCCTACAGTTGGAGAGATCCCACTACTGGACACTGGAATACATCACCCTGGTATCCCCTACAGTTGGAGAGATCCCACCACTGGACACAGGAACACATCACCCTGGTATCCCCTACAGTTGGAGAGATCCCACTACTGGACACTGGAACACATCACCCTGGTATCCCCTACAGTTGGAGAGATCCCACTACTGGACACTGGAATACATCACCCTGGTATCCCCTACAGTTGGAGAGATCCCACTACTGGACACTGGAACACATCACCCTGGTATCCCCTACAGTTGGAGAGATCCCACTACTGGACACTGGAACACATCACCCTGGTATCCCCTACAGTTGCAGAGATCCCACCACTGGACACTGGAAAACAGTTTCATATTTTTGTCAAATAGATTCAAAATGAACCACTAGAATGGTCAAATACAGTGGATGGTGTCAAACTATAAATGAGTAAATTATGCTATACAACCCTGAACGCTTACTTACTTATGTTACGTGTAAGGGCCAAATTGCGGGTTTTCTGCTTTGCATCAATTAATATATATAATTATTGAACTTTACCATGTCATTCTTATGGATTATAATCTCATCATGTTTGCCTGACATAAAGTATCTACACCTCCTTCTGCAGGTTGGAGAAGATTTATTAATCCAGGTCGGCGCCTAGGGCAAATGGCTGATTGAAACACATACAGTTTACAACCATGCCTCTGTTCTCTCCAATATTAACTAAAAGAACCTTTATATTTTGATTGATTGTCATTTTCCTTTGCAACCTCTTGTTACTTTACCCTGAATAAATTAAATTGCACAGTGAACTCGCCGTGGACTTCGTACAAGGATTAAGCATGTCAAGAACAGTCAGCTCTGTTGTGTCTAAGGAAAATAAAATGTCTGTGCTGGTCAGCGAAGCCATCAGTGTTCTGTCGGATTGCAGAGTTAGAAGATTCTGTTCTTCAGTTCCAACTGACTATAAACATCTTCACCTTCAAAGGATAACTCCAGACCCAGAAACGCTTCATTTGTTGTGCAGATTTGGTTTATGTCAAACTGAATATTGTCTATCAGTGTGTTCTGGAAGCTCGAAAGCCAGATAGTGTTTCTTACTCGTTTAACACGCTAATATTGACACCGACCATAAAGGCATTCCACTCAGGGTTTCTAAACCACCAGGCATAGTTCTTTTAGGAAATACATATTTTACAGATAACCAAACATACGTTGTGCTTCTGTATTTGCCTGCCTACCACAAGGCACTAGGGGTGTTGTAGGAATCTAATTCAAACTAATTAGTTCCTGTTTGGGCAAAAGTCTATTTTCTCACAAAATGCATCATTGATTTGAATTATCATTCCAATTTGGATTAAAAGGGTTCCAAACGAGTTGTTGGGAGTAGTGAAGAAAAGTGTTGGAATTGTGCTTTAAGGACCTTCCCTAAAGTGGAGCAGATATGTGTGATTGAATTTACCAATTCCTAAATGCGTGTCATTGTTTCAGGATTTGTGTGGATTTCTATGCCTGTCATTTTTCTGCTTTCATTTTCTTAAATATTTCATGTTTAAAGCCACTTGTTTTACATCCCTTCTACCACTAGATGGCACTGTATGTCAGCATGTTTACCAAACACTCATCCCATCAGGAAGAAGGCATCAGCTTTCCTATGAGATGAACCCATTTTTCTGTGTGGTTCCAGTTACCTGAGGTGTGATCCCTTCTGTGTGGTTCCAGTTACCTGAGGTGTGATCTCTTCTGTGTGGTTCCAGTTAACTGAGGTGTGATCCCAGCAGGGCGATGTGCTTAATAGACCAGGACATTTGTAACGCCAGGGTTGTGGGTTTGATTCCCATTGGGTAGAAGCGTGAAAAATAATGAAAAATTGTGGGATCATTTCAGTAATTGGCTCTGGTTAAGAGCATCTGCTGAATGGCTTGAATGTAAATGAGACAGCGGAGTATGTGACTGTTTGATCACCAGCTCTAGGGGGTTTTGACCATAGAAATACAGCACAATCCAGATTCCCTTTGGGCCAAGGTTAAAGAAAGGTTATAGTGCACTACAGGGAATATGGTGCTACTCAAGATGCATATAATATCTACCATATCAACCTTCCTACATATTACCCATTATATTAACCCTATCATATAATATCCATCATATTAACCTTTTTATAATGCTCATCAAATTAACCCCATTATAAATCATCCATCATATTTGCCTTTTCTCAACATTGCCCAACATATGAACTAAATTATACAATGCCCATTATATTAACCCTATTATAGAAAATCCACCATATTGATCATATGAATATGACTATGAATCCTATCACATAAGCCCTATTAAATAGGAATCCTATCACATAAGACCAAGGCAACTTTGCAAAACAACCAACCCACAACCAACCCACCCCAAAAAATTTGATTATTATGATTATTTGTTCTATATCTTCGATCAGTGAGATGAGAGTAAATGTTGCCCAAAGGTCGAGGACAGCATCTCAGCACAGGAACTTCAGCATAACCCTGGACGTTTGCTGTTTTAGGATTGCGGCTTGAGGCCACCGAATTTCCAGACATAGAATTCAAATTCACGGAATGGAATTAGAATCCTGTTTTAAAGCAACATTCCATTCCATGTTGAATGTTGCTATGGCCTGATTATGTAGCCAACATTCAGCCTCTCTTGGACATAATGGTAGTTAAACTAAATCATCTTCTCTGTAATTAGAAGCTGAAATGTTGCAGTGGTCCAGGATTTACAGACTTGGTCATGGAGCTTCTATCTTCCAGCTGGCTGTATACTCTTTGCGTCCTGGATGTTCATGGAGGTAGCCTACTGCAACAATACCACATAATTTTATTGTAAATAACCAGTGGAAAATAATGTGAAATGAAGTGCAACCAGTCTGCTTTTTCCTTACTCTCTAAGCAGTGAGGGTTGCTCTGAATAGCCCTTTACTACATTACCTACCTTTTTTGTCCCAAATTGCACCCTGGTACTTGTAGTTACACAGCCAGGCTGTGACACAGGACATGGTTCTGGCAGCTACACAGCTAGCTAAGACACAGGACGTTGTGCTGGTGGTGAAACAGCTAGCTGAGACACAGGACTTGGTGCTGGTGGTGAAACAGCTGGCTAAGACACCAGACGTGGTGCTGGTGGTGAAACAGCTAGCTAAGACACCAGACATAGTGCTGGTGGTGAAACAGCTGGCTAAGATGCAGGATCTGGTGCTGTTAGCTACACAGCTAGCTAAGACACAGGACGTGGTTCTGGTGGTGAAACAGCTAGCTGAGACACAGGATTGGTTCTGGCAGCTACACAGTTAGCTAAGACACAGGACGTGGTGTTTGTTGTGAAAAAGCTAGATAAGACACATGACATGGTGCTGGTAGCTAAACAGCTAGCCAAGACACCAAAAACACTGTGCCAAATGATACCATGGAAAACAGGGTGCCATTTATATGGGCAAACATAGTGCGCTACGTATGGAAATGCGGTACCATTTAGTCACTGACAAGTGTTTGTTTTTACAATATATTCAACAGGTTCTGGAGGTTCTGCCCAATGGCCAAGTGTGAATGGGCTCTGTAAGAGACAAACAGGGAAGTCTGTGTAGCTTAGGATTCCTAATGTCTGGTGGTGGAAAGACTGAATGTGTGCGTTTTCCACGTGTATCAATGTGCCCCAGGGCCTGGACAGTGCATATATGGCACGGAGGTGGACCGACTGGGCCCAGTGTTCCTGGGTGTCAACATCTCTGAGGGCCTCTCCTAGACCCTCTATCCTGGTCAAAAAGGGCCAGCAGTGCCTGTACTTTTTGTGGAGGCTGAAGAAGGCCCACTTTTCTGCCAGGCTCCTTGTGAACTTCTTTCGCTGCACAGTCGAGAGCATCCTGACGAACTGTCCCACAGTGTGGTTTGGGGGATGCTCTGTGGCTGACTGGAAGGCCCTGCAATGGGTGGTGTTATTATACTGTACTTGTGCTGTTCAATGACAATAAAGTTGAATCTACATGTAATCTAATATATAAAGTGCCTTTTGTAATATATTCTCACACCTTCAAGTATACAGGCCTGGAGTCATTTTGAGAGGCCTTAAAGAAAACATGATCAGAGTGCAAAGGACATCAGATTGGGCCAATGAGTAATCTGGTAGCACAACAACAACCCGAAACACTTAGCTAACACAATGTCTTTACACAATGTATGTTAATGCCCTCTAGTGGACCAATTATACAAAATATGGAAAGGGGTGTCAGAACGATTTTCTATAAATGTACCATTTCTAAAGATGTGTTTTCAATGTATCAGTATGGGGTAGGATTAGGTATATTGATGCTAAAAATCGAGAACCAATTTTACATCGCCAGGTTTCCAGACCAAGCTGCGTGGACTTAACATTCCTGTCGCCGCTGAGGTTTGCTAGCCCTGTTCATGCCTCCGCCTCATAAAACCTCACGTTTGGAGCTGCACAATTCAGAATTTGTTGTTTCAGGTTGGTTTTATATAGTTTATGGAAAATTCACTTGACCAAATGTTGGGTCAACAATAGAAGTCCAATGAGGAATAATTAACACACTGTAAGTTCATTATTAATTATCTGAATGAATTCTTTTGATTTGTTGATATTACATTATTGCTATGTTTCATATTCAACACTGATGGATAATCCTGATATTATGGAATCATTGTCCAAAATATACAGTATTATGGGTTAAATAGGATACCACGACGCCACAAATGGACTTGGTACTTCGAATGCTTCATTTGTCTTTTACTGCAGTCAGTGAACAGCAAGAGAGAGGGACCTAGACAGAGAGAAAAGCCCAACATAGTTTCCTGAACCTGAGAAGATTTACAGCTGTGATAGGTTTTTAACATCTACATGCCAACATCTGTGAAGATCTGAAAACATGTTGCCAATGAGGGAGGTACAGCTGTCTGTCTGACAGATGTACATTACTGTAGTGTTCCTCTCAGTAATCCCATCGCCCCACAGACCTCAACCAGTGGTGAACACAAAGAGACACAGAGAGACCAATGAGGGAATGGAGGACCGAGATGAGTTTTGATTGGTTATCATTCTCATTAGGCTAAAGACTATAAATGAGTTATGTTACCTTATTACAGTAAATATATGTATTTTAACAGGGTCATAACAGTAATAACTGCTCTGTTATATTAATGATATATCACGGAACCAGTTGCACTGCCCACTACATGTAAATGTATCACCATCATATTTCCAGTCTCTAAAGGCCCCTCCAGGAAAACTTTCTTTTGGAATATACCTTAAGAGTAAAATAAACTTTCAGAGTATACCTTCAATATTATCTGAAGACCTTTTGGAGTATACCTTCAGTATTATCTGAAAACCTTTTGGAGTATACCTTAAGTATTATCTGAAAACCAACTAGTCTAAACAGTACCAGTGGAAATATTTTGGTTCCTCAAGTTGATGACTACAGCATCTTGTCCACCGAAACCCAATTCACCAAAAGCAAATCCCCTCCTTTCCTCTCCCCACGTCTAGATGTTGCTTCTCTTCTCCCCTTCTCTCCTTTCCCCTGCGCTTCACCTCTTTCCCCTTCTCTTCTCTTCACTTCTCTCCCTTCGTTTCTTTAGCACCTGAGGAAAATTTAATTTAGCAACAAGCAATATGTTAACTGTCTCGACTTTTAACTAGGGCTTTAAGCATATAGGGTCGCCTTTGGGACTCATCCCAGGTCTGGAGTAGCGATCGCCAAGTTGCCCAAGCAGCCCTCCAGCCCCTCCAGCCCC
>JACXGJ010013304.1:0-16497 GCA_016801105.1 Esox niger | reverse complement strand
TCTCTCTCTGTCTCCCTCTCCCTGCCTCTCTCTCTGTCTCCCTCTCCCTGCTTCTCTCTGTCTCCCTCCCCAGCACTCTGTGTCGCCCTCTCCCTGCTTCTCTCTATTCCTCTCTCTGTCTCCGCCCGGTTTCCCTCCCCATCTCTCTTTGTTTCCCTCTCCCGTCCTCCCTCCACCTTTCCTTCTGCTTCTACCTCTTTCTCTCTCAATTCAAATTAAGTTGCTGTAGGGACACAACCAATCACTATATTTTGCCATTGTGTACTTTGGAAATAATTATTTAGTAACAATATAATATTTAAGTATTAATACTTTAATATTCAGGAAGGTCAACAACACATCTAATAGAACAATAATGCAGATCAAAAAGAATTCTTCAAACAAATAATGCAAATAACAATGGCATAAGACATTTGTTTATTCTGTCAGGCAATGTCCCTCAATTTGTGTTTGACAGCTGTGTAGTGTGCTGCCAAAACACCGTTCTCTCTGTCCTCCCTCATAACAATGTGCAGCCTATTTTCATCAGAGAGGTCTTTAAAGGCGTGAATGTTTTTACATTTGGAGAAATTACATTGGCTAATTGTTAAAAAACATATCATATTTGTTACATTTTTTGACAGGAAATGCAACCCTATGTGATGTTCTCCTGTGGTACAGTGAAATAGTTAACCATGGTGTACTGTTGATTGAGTGCCAGATAGTAGCAGTGGGAGTTGCATTGGACCTCACTATACAATATTATCCTGATACTTGAATCACGATATGATAATATTGTGATATACTCAGTATTGCAATTAAATATTGCGATATATTGTGATTTATTATTGACTTTTTTTCCATTTCTAATTAACATTTCTCAGTGATGATCATACACAAGGACACAGGTAATTTTCCTTTTAGTATCCAAAAAGCAAGTGAAACACTTTCACTGTATGTAGCCCTGTGTGAATACCGACCAGCGTGGTTGGTGAAATAGCATCCTACCCAGTAATGCCAAAATACAGCTCTGGAAAAAAATGTAAGACCACTGCACCTTTTAATTTCCTCTCCAAAAAAGTCTGAAAGGTTTTGAGTTAGGAACAGAAGATTGAAAATTTAGAGACCACTGCATATTGAATGCTTCTGTTCCTCACATAAAACATTCCTTTTGAGCTTTTTAGGAAAGGACAGAAAAAGGTGCTGTGGTCTCTCCATTTTTTTCTGGAGCTGTATACCTGCCTGCGGTGTTAATAGAAAGTAGATTATTGGTCTCAGTGTATAGATAGAATGTCATCGGGGGGAAATTGCAATGCTATACTGGATCCATTTTCCCCGCATCCATGCAAGATGGCCCTACATTTTAATGTGCTTGTGTTTCTATATAGTGTCGTTTTTTCTGTGTTGTAACTTGGTTTATACTGATTGATTAGATGTTCTTGGCCTGCAGCTTCAGTTTGTCAGTAGAACATGTCTGTGAACTCTGCCACAGGGCCAGTTGAATGTAGGGAGGTTTATTTATGTTATTTGTATTATTAGCGGGTTTCGGCCTAATCCTGCCCTGTATGCATTGTTTGTAGTTTTCCTCTGGACATGTAGGAGGATCTTTCAGAACTCTGCATGCAAGGTTTCAACGGGTTGTGTGTCCCATTGAGTGTAATCATGTTTTGGTACCGTGGTTCGTCCTTCTGTGTTCAGAAATCATCGTTCTGACCTTGGGTCCAGCTGTCCTGGTTGAAAGACAGAGAGACTGCTCAAGGTAACTGCTGCGTGGACGTCTGATATCATGTGTGTGTGTGTGTATGTGTGTGTGTGTGTGTGCGTTTTTGTGTGTCTGTGGAGTGTGTGCACCTATCTGCAGCCGTGTACGTGTGTGCATATGTTTGTGTGGAGGTTGTCAATTGTATGTAATGTCCCGAGGTCAGTGACAATGGTATAGTAGATAGAAATGTGCCCAAGGTGCCTTTGGCTCAGTGTGTGTGTGTGTGTGTGTGTGTGTGTGTGTGTGTGTGTGTGTGTGTGTGTGTGTGTGTGTGTGTGTGTTATGTATATGCGTGCTCAGCTCTTGAAGATCACAGTCAGCGTGTCCTCTGCTCGTGTTGAAGTGATCTGTTTAACATTTAACATAGGAGCTTGGATAATCACAAGAGGCATCTGTTGGAAATGGCCTACATATTCACAGAGGATACTGCCGCTGTACGCACTGAAATGCCAATGTGCTCCTTGTAGAGTTAGAAAAAAAATCCATATCTCTATAAAACAAGAAGCGATTCCAATTTGTATTTAAAAAATAATAATAATAGATTTTCTTTGATACTGTAGGGTATAAGTTCAGTTGGTAGCAACAGTTAAAGATTAAATCAAATTACTTCCCAATTTAAGTCAGATTTCTTTGATTTAACTAATTGTATAATGTAAAATTGCTTAGATTCTGAATGTTATAGAAACAAACCAAATATTTGCAAAGTGTCACACATTTGTCTGGTATTTTACAGCTTGTTCTTTGCCTAATCTGCAGTTTGCAATTGTATTTATAGATTGGTATAAAAAACAACATCAACCAAACATTCCATAGGTTGGGAAGCAGTGTGAATAGGGTACATGTAAAGCCTACAGGATACCCAGTATGTTGCCCTCAGTGAGGGCTGTTGATGTTGTGTACTTATTATTAGACAGTGTGGGCTGCTTCCCAGAGCCAATCCCACGCCTGAAAGAAGAGACCCAGACTTGTTTAATACTTTGGTTGACTCTTACCAAGTAAAGAAATGTAAGTGTGAAATTGTTGTGATACATCATTCTTTCTCCTTTCTTTATCTTAAGCTCAACCACAGATTTCTAGTCCTAACTTGAACCATTAGGTTCTAACCTAACAACAGATGCAATACCAGTGTTAACCTGAATCAGTAACTAACGTAAAACAGATCTAGTACCAGTCCTAACCTGAACTAGTAACTAACCTAAAAACAGATATAGGACCAGTCCTAACCTGAACCAGTAACTAACCTAATCACAGATCCCATTTAAATCCTCCAGCCAGCAAGGTGAATACATGTTTTTTTTGGGGGGGTAAGGCAATTTCTTGTAATTGCTCATTGGGAAGCTCCCTGCATTTTTCCAATAATTAACTTAACCACAGCTCTAGGAGTTGCTCAGTTTCAACTAACCACAGCTAAGTTTCCGCTAACCTTTACCATTAGTAGAAAGAAGCTTTAATCCTAAATTAGTCATTAACTGCTTCTTCGGGAAGGTAGCCCAGCCTTTTGGGATACTTCCTTCCTGTCTTCCTGATCAGTACTCTTCTTTGACTGTTTAATTGACCATCAATCATTGTTTAGCAACCCAGATGTGTTGTGTTCTATTCTGGCTCAGCCTATTATGGTGTGTCTATCTGCCAGGTGGGTCTGCAGGGCCCACTCACAGCTAAAGGAGACCAACGCTTTAACAGCACCTCGTATCGTTGTTTTAAAACCCACTGTAAGCAATGTCACAAGGTGAATCTACATAACAGTGAAACTTGCTTGAAGTAGCATAGTTCATGATCCCAGAACAGGATCCATGTGAGTCATGATCCGTGTGAGTCATGATCCGTGTGAGTCATGATCCGTGTGAGTCACGGTCAGTGTGAGTCAAGGTCAGTGTGAGTCATGGTCAGTGTGAGTCATGATCCATGTGATTCATGATCCGTGTGTGTCATGGTCAGTGTGAGTTATAATCTGTGTGAGTTATTGTCAGTGTGAGTCATGAACCATGTGAGTCATGGTCAGTGGGAGTCATGGTCAGTGTGAGTCATTATGCTTGTGAGTCATGATCTGTGTGAGTCATGATCCGTGTAAGTCATGAACCGTGTGAGTCATGGTCAGTATGAGTCATGATCCGTGTGAGTCATGGTAAGTGTGAGTCAAGGTCAGCGTGAGTCATGGTCAGTATGAGTCATGGTCAGTGTGAGTCATGAACCGTGTGAGTCATGGTCAGTGGGAGTCATGGTCAGTGTGAGTCATGGCTGCATCGTTAAAAGACAGATATTCCTGTGTAGAAACTGGTGGCCACGTTGCATGTGATCAGAGACAAATATTGTTCTGCCCTATGGTCTGTCGTGTCATACACAGTTTTGCTTGTCCACCACTAGAGGGAGCACTATGGGGATGGCCGCTACACCACAGGGGATACTGCTCAATGCCGTGCTTGAAGATCCTGTTTAAGCTACTTGTCATTGCGGGCTGTCCGGGCTCAAATGAGGCTGCCAGGTCCAACGCTGGGCATTGGTATCCTCCATCACTGTTCTGAATCCGAAATCACACGCTGTTCCCTATAGTGGCCATTGTTTTCGATCAGGGCTTGCTGGTCAAAAGTAAAATAAAGTAGTGTACTACATAGGGAATAGTATGTCATTTGAGTCTGATAAGTGGAGCCAGTCTTTACTCTTAAGTCACTAACATTCCTTTGATAAAGGCATGTGTCCCCATGGGGTTTTTCAGGGGGTGATTGATTAGCTAGTGATTGATTGGTGATGGGTTAGCAAAAGGGAAGCTTCACCTCTTTCCAAAGATACACAAAAGTTTTGTTTCCATGGCTACAGAAGAAACCGGCCGTGAAGCTGCAAAACAATTGAACTGGGATTTTTCTTGAAAAGATTGTTGTTGTTATTCATGGCGCAGTACAGATCTGGGTGTAGATTGGCTGAAGGGTTTGGAATCACAGAAATAGTTACATATCGAAAAGCAAAGCGGCAAGGAGTTTTGCTGTTATTTTGAAGTTTGACTGCTTGACCTAAAAGAGCAGCATGCAGATCCATAGTGAATCCACCAGTGGTAACACGTATCTGCATCGCTTCAGTGACTGAGTGAGGTTTGGGGTTTGACAGCAGCAGGCCCAGAGGAATGTATGGAAACAAATGTTATATCTGGCTGTGGTGTGAAATATTGCATAATCATTTCATATCAATGTTGCATGTCATTAAGGGCAATAGGAGTTGAATGAATTGTTTGGCTCCACCTGCATTCAAATATGTGTGTAAGTCCAGGATCCAGTCCTCCTTGTTCATAAAAAAAATGGATCGAAAAAAGAACGAATCCAAGATCAGCTGTGTTCGTTGGAACCTCGTAGCCATGACAATGTGTTTCCGAGAAATCAGAGATTAAAATCCTTGATGTCTCTGTGGTAATAAGGGCAGTCAGCATTCAGTTCTCCACTGTGATTCTATTGTAATGATGTTTCATCTTTATGTCAAATCACAGAACAGAGCGGGTCTCATGTGAGTGTTGAATAGATCTCAGTGGAATGCATTAGTCCTCTCCCAAGGAGAGACATTCCACAGCTCCACAGCACACACACACACTCAGGAATGGATGCGCTTACATGCTCACACAAAGTCTCATTCACACACACACACACACAAACTCACACAAAGTCTCTCACACACACTTCCCATCTCACTGTTTTTTTCTAATCTGTTGAAATGACCTTGAGGTAATCTGATGGATTGTTCCTCAAACCTTTTCAGAGAAGTGTGTTTGTGTATATGTGTGTGTGTGTGTGTGTGTGTGTCTGTAAGTGTCCCCGGATCCATGTGTTTGTGAGGATGTGTGTGTGTGTCTGAGTTTCTCCTGTTGTCTCTGCCAGCTCAGCCATGAAGAGAAATGCAGTTTTATCATCACGACCATCCAATTAACTAAGCCCCTATTTGTACAAAAACACACTAAACTCCTTGACTAAATAGACCAAAAAGTTGGCTGTGATTATTCTGCCTGTTCCCCACTGAATACAGCATGGTTTGTGTGTTTTTGTGCGAGTGTGTCTGCGCATGTTTGGGAATGTGTGTTTGCAATAGTCCGTCATTGTGTTTGTGTGATGGTGTGTGTTTTTGTATGTTTGTGTGTGTGTGTGGGGGGGTGATAGTCAGTCATTACGGTGTGTGAGAACATAATTAGCGGTGCAGACAGGGTCCTGGGGCCTGATTGGCAAGGCTGCGTGAGCGGTGGTCGCTGATTGGCAGTAGTGCGTGGGATGTTTTTTGATTGGCAGGCCTGTGTGAGCAGAATTTCCTGATTGCTACTTGAGGGGTGTGTTTGGCTGGCACACAGTCTGGGCAGGGATTAGTCTCCTTGAAGACATGTTGTTGACAAGACCACGGACAGGGACACAGCTCGTCCAATATAGCACCCTACTGCCTTCAAAGTGCGCAGTGTTTGAGCCGGCCCAATCGGGATCAGGGACCCATTTGGGACGCCAGCGGAGAGAGACACACTGACCTCTCCTCATTATGGCTCTGTGTCCAGGCCGCCCCGGGCTAGCAATTCAACTGAGTCAACAAGCACCTCCCTCATCCTCTGCATCTCAGCACACGCTCTACCGCATGCACGCACACACACACACACGCACGCACGCACGCACACACACACTAGGAATACTCACACATCTGTTGGTCTGTGTGGGTGTGGGTGACATGGAGGCCAGTGTGTTTGTTTTAAGATCGACACAGCCCAATTTGTTTTGAGTCGCTCTGTTTTTCAGGGTTCTTATAGATGAACAGCATCAATGGCTACAATACCACACGGACTGAACAGATGCTGAAGTTTCTACTTCGCTCCATTTAAATTCCACTCGTATACAGATATCTACAGTATAATCAAATGTAAATAAACCATTTGTCAGTCCCCTGCGACATGCACTAACCTTGCAGAATATATAGCTGTTGTTGGTGTGTAGTAATACAGACAACAAGGAAGCTAAACAAGTCTCATCTATATTCACCCTGTTGTTTTCCAAACCAAAGGGAGCATCACAAATGGCATCCAGTTCCCTATTTAGTGCACTAAATTATACTGGAACTGTAGGGGCCCTGGTCAAATGTGGTGCCGTAAATTGGGACTAGCGTGTCATTTGGAATGCATTCAAAGCCTTTAGTGGTGAAATGGGTTTGGGACATCACAGATTCACAGCTTAAAGCCAAGCAGCAGCTTTCCTTGGCAAGACCAGAAGAGCTGTGAGTGTGTGTGTGTGTGGATGTGTGTGGATGTGTGTGTGTATTTGTGTGCAAATGTTCATTTGTGTGTGTCACAAGGATACCATGCAGGGCCCAGGCAGGGCTCAATGAAACACCTTCAAATCTTTTTGTCTCTCAGAATGCATCAAGACAACACAGCCAGCGTGGGGACTGTCAATTGGATGTTACATTTCCTTCCTGTACAGTTCAAAACTCATTAGGAGTCGTATGGATTCTAATATATACTGGCAGTACATTCATGTTGAGGCAAACTAATTATTTTGTATTTGTAACATTTTTCTTACCTCAGTTCGGGCTTGTCTCCGATGTTTGAGTTTCAAAGTGGGTGTTTAGAGAACCGCGGTGACACGGTGGTGTCGCTGAGTGCTTTCGACTTGATCTGTCAAACATTTCAGGTGATGTTTTTGTAACTCTGTCTGGAAATTGGTCTGTGCTGTGTTTTTTTTAGCTCAGACTCGTTATCTTTTTTGTTCAAACTGATCATTTTAACAAGCAATTACGACAAATTCACTCAAATTTTCTGTGATGTTATACATCTGTTTTTGTCTATGACAATATTTGGTTTCTAAGTCGTGAGAAGAAATGCTAGGTTTTAAGAAGTTTGACAGTATTTATGTCTTCTTCCTTTATTGTGACAAAGATACCATGTCTTCTTAATATGAATGTATTCCCATGCAGAATACTATGGACTGTGAATTACATGTTCTGATTCGTGTCTTTGAGTCATTTGAGAGCCTGGTGGCGTTGGTGACATTGATGTGGATGTGAGCGAAGGGAATCGCTGCGCTACAAATAATGCTAAAAGCTTCGGGTTTGCTAATACCCCAGTGTGGTTAAAGTTAGCATAAAGGTTCGGATAAGGTTAGAGAAAAAATATTGCCCATCCCTAGTTAAAATTGCAAGCACTGGCATCGGTGACGTTTACGCCCATCCCAAACAACAACTCCCTAACAAAACTTTGTTTCATTTGAAGCTACCTGCGTGTACTATAATCCAAAGCGGCTGTACTTACTGTTAAAATGTGCAAATGTACGTCAAATTACAACCTGTACTATTGTTTTACAATACACATTTCTGAACTGCATTTGCCCTGGACAGAGATCCTTTTCTCATAAAATGTTTTAATGTTTTCTATTAGGGTTGCAAAAATCAGGAATCATTCAAATAAAATCCATGGACTCCTCCAAACATGATTTTTGTTAACATTTTCAGAATTTTGCATTGCAGACAGAAAACTGACAGTTATGACAAAAAATGAATCATTGTCTCAATGAGAAAATGATTAACCTAATGCACTATTTTCAGTATTTGAAGCCAATTCCTTTTAATGTGTAGCAGACTAGCGCTTTCTGTGTGAATGGGATGCATAAACAGGGCTCTAGGATGGCGTTTATTTCACGTTTAAAATACTAGGTTCAAAAAGATTTTGTCTTAATTTTCACTAGCATTGACAACAAGGGTGCACAATAACAAAACTGAGAATGTAATGTGTTTCGCATGGGTCTCAATCTTTTTCAGGTTTGAGAGCTACTTTACGGTCGCATGTCCTTTGGTCAAACGAGGTCTAACAATCTACTCTAAAGGGTCAGTTAGACTGGAATATGTTCCTTTAATATTGTATCTGTATCTATCATTGCACTTCTAGAACCCCACTGCTGCTGCTATTTTGTACAAATAACCAATAGATCCAAATGATGTTCTATCTGAGTTAATGTTTGTGGTGTAGCAGGTACAGTTGTACAGTTTATGAATTGAATGCTGCCGGCCCAGCTGCTGTTCAGATGCACTCCAAACAGGGCAATAATTAACACCACCAAAAGGGCAAGCATCAACACCACTGACAGGGCAAGCATCAACACCACTGACAGGGCAAGCATCAACACCACTGACAGGGCAAGCATCAACACCACTGACAGGGCAAGCATCAACACCACTGACAGGGCAAGCATCAACACCCCAGACAGGGCAAGCATCAACACCACAGATAGGGCAAGCGTCAACACCACAGACAGGGCAAGCGTCAAAACCACAGACAGGGCAAGCGTCAACATCCCAGACAGGGCAAGCGTCAACACCACAGACAGGGCAAGCGTCAACACCACAGACAGGGCAAGCGTCAACACCACAGACAGGGCAAGCGTCAACACCACAGACAGGGCAAGCGTCAAAACCACTGACAGGGCAGGTTTTGTGATTGGACAATACATTTTTTTCTTGACCCTGTTTCACACTGGTTATTTTGTCACCGTGTTTCTCCGGCTAGCTCTGAAGAGTCAGTGCTTACCTTGCTCCGGAGCAGGGCCAGGCTATGGGAGATGCTAGCCCACTTCAAAATATGCAATTGTGAAGCCCAGGGCTCAGGAGTCTTAGGCCAGGGCTAATGTACAGTCTGAACATTCCTACTTTGTTTTCCTGCCTGCCTGTCTGTCTATCTGTCACCCTGCTTGTCTGTTAGTCGGTTTAGTTTTTTAGGTTCAGGTGTCAGAATGAAACTTTGGGAAACCCCTGGGGATGAGTTGTCTTCGAAACTCACACGCACACACACACACACACACACACGCACACACGCACACACGCACACACGTACACACACACACACACACACACACACACACACACAGCCTATTTTCAGCTTTTCCCTGAGTGCAGGTAGTGTAGGAAGGCTAAGAAGTTACATTAGATGGTACATTAACATTGTATGGGTTTTAGAGAGGAGAGATCAGCAGAGATATCAGCAGAGATATCAGCAGAGATAGCAGAAGCGATCAGATTGATCTAGTCCCACTGTAGAAGAACAAAGCAAACTTTTATTAAGGATTAAGTTTTCATTTCATCAGGATATATTGCTCTTTTTTCATTCTTGCTTTTAATCTATCCCCACAGAGCCCATTATACACTGTATATGTTTACTGTATTTACTAAAGAGAATATGGACACAGATGTTTGTGTGGTCACAGCCCAGGCACTATGTTGTTAGTCACCAAACGAAATCTGTTCACCCTCCAGCCTCAGTCGTACAGACTGTCCATTTTGCAATATAGGCCTGGAGGAAAATGGTCCAACCGAGACTCTGCATTAAACCCAACACCTCTAGATTGGAGTGGTGTGTTGAGCCTCCCGGGTATCAATAGAGTTGTTACCTAGCCAGGTCATGGTCGATCAAGACCAACCTTTTAGTTTACCCCATGCCGTTGTAGAATAACTTACCTGTATTGTAGAATAATCCTAGTATCTTCCTTTTATTCATGTATGTTGTGCCATTATACTAGTATCATCCTTATATTCATATATGTTATACAGTAACGCTGGTATCATCCTTATATTAATATCTGCTGTACAGTAACACTAGTATCATCCTTATATTCATATATCTTATACAGTAACACTAGTATCATCTTTATATTAATATCTGCTGTACAGTAACACTAGTATCATCTTTATATTAATATCTGTTGTACAGTAACACTAGTATCATCCTTATTAATATCTGTTGTACAGTACACTGGTATCATCCTTATATAATTATATGCTATACAGTAAAATGGTTTTATCCTTGTATTAATATTGGTCATCCTTATATTCATATATGTTATACAGTAACACTAGTATCTTCTTTATATTAATGTCTGGTGTACAGTAACACTAGTATCATCCTTATATTCATATATCTTATACAGTAACACTAGTATCATCTTTATATTAATATCTGCTGTACAGTAACACTAGTATCGTCTTTATAATAATATCTGTGGTACAGTAACACTAGTATGATCTTTATATTAATATCTGCTGTACAGTAACACTAGTATCATCTTTATATTAATATCTGCTGAACACTTTAAACTAGTATCATCTTTATATTAATATCTGCTGTACAGTAACACTAGTATCATCCTTATATTCATATATGTTATACAGTAACACTAGTATCATCTTTATTTTAATGTCTGGTGTACAGTAACACTAGTATCATCCTTATATTCATATATTTTATACAGTAACACTAGTATCATCTTTATATTAATATCTGCTGTACAGTAACACTGGTATCATCTTATATTTATGTCTGTTATACAATAACACTAGTTTCATCCCTATATTAATATCGGTTGTACAGTAACACTAGTATCATTGTAATATTAATATCTGCTGTACAGTAAAACTGGTATCATCCTTATATTTATATCTGCTCTACAGTAACATTAGTAACATCCTTATATTTATATCTGTTGTACAGTAACACTGGTATCATCCTTATATTAATATCTGCTGTACAGTAACATTGGTATCATCCTTATATTAATATCTGTTATAGAATAACACTAGTATCATCCTTTTATTTATATCTGCTCTACAGTAACACTAGTAGCATCCTTATATTTATATCTGTTGTACAGTAACACTGGTATAATCCTTATACTAATATCTGCTCTACAGTAACACTAGTATCATCCTTATATTTATATCTGCTCTACAGTAACACTAGTATCATCCTTATATTTATATATGTTGTACAGTAACACTAGTATCATCCTTATATTAATATCTGTTGTACAGTAACACTGGTATCATCCTTATATTTATATCTGCTCTACAGTAACACTAGTATCATCCTTATATTTATATCTGCTCTACAGTAACACTAGTATCATTCTTATATTAATATCTGCTGTACAGTAACACTGGTATCATCCTTATATTAATATCTATGATACAGTATCACTGGTATCATGCTTATATTAATATCTGTTATAGAATAACACTAGTATCATCCTTATATTTATATCTGCTCTACAGTAACACTAGTATATCATCCTTATATTTATATCTGCTCTACAGTAACACTAGTATCATCCTTATATTTATATCTGCTCTACAGTAACACTAGTATCATCTTTATCATACTATTGGCCATCAGTCAGATGCTGTTGAAAACTAAAATGACTGACTGTACATCTATTTTGTTATTGATCCTGGACACAGCACCTAGATCAATAAGCAGACACCATGGTAGACGACATCCATTACTAGCTGTAGTCTCAAGGCAGCCGTGGACTAACAACAGACATTATTAGTACGGCCCAAACAGCACCCTATTCCCTACATATTTCATTCAATTTCATCCGCCTCGTATGGGAATCTCCATGGGCCCTGCTCAAATTTAGTTCAATACTGAGGGAGTAGGGTCCCAATTGGAGACACAAAATAGGCATTGGCTGTAGCATGCAGTATATCACTGTACATAATAGATTAACCTGGACGTGTTTTACTGCTGATCAATACACAGACATACCTACATGCTTCAATACAAAGACATGAGTCATAAACTAATTCCTCAGGGATTCAGTCAAAATGGCATGCTAGTCTCTCTAGATTGGGATTCATTCAAAAGTGTACGACCGAGGGAGTAGGGTCCAATTGATGATGCAGAACATACAATCTCAGATGAGTATTTTTCAGTTACCATGAAAACATTTGAAAGAACAAGGGTCAGTGACTATGACCTCTCAATGGCTGTATCAGATGCACTGAAGGACTCTCAGCCTTGTTTAGATATTCACATGAGTTTGAGATGAAAGATACTTTTTTTGGAGAGTTTCTGTGACTGGCTGACCTTTCCGTTGATGCTCGACACTTATCTTTCAGAGCTTTTTTCTCATTTTCCTTTTTAAAGACTTGAGTGGCCCAGTGAATCATCTATTCTCCCATCTCCATGTGAGTCCGCAGACTGTGGCTTCTTCCCAAGTACCCCTGTATTCTTTACACTACAAAGGGGATAGGGTGCCATTTTGGGAAGTGGTCCAAGAACCTGACTCACCCGCCCTCTCTTCAGTGTTCCCATGATGCTCGCTGAGAGAGTAGGAGTGTCAATCAAGGTGTTTTAGCACAAGTTCCAAATGTGGCTGCTACCAGAATATCTCTGGAGGTTACTCATCGCACTAAGGAAGGAAAGCAGGTTTGTGTTCGATCTGAATCATTCTCCTTGTTAGATTTAGGCATATCTCCTTTTCTGTCCCTTCCCTCTCTCTTCCCTGTTCTTCTCACTGTCTTTCTATCCCCTATTTTTTCTCTCTATTTCCTCTCTCTTTCTCTTCCTTCTTTAATCTGTTTTCCCTCTCTTCTATCTCTTCACCGACTATTCCACTTCTTCCCTCTCTTGCCCCCCTACATTAATGTTTCCTTCTCACATCTTTATTCCAGGTAATTTTTTGTTCTTCAAAATTGTCCATTCTCTGTGCCAAAAATAGTCAAATTGCTAGACTTCACTGAAGATTGTTGAATGTAATTTACCTAGCGCTTGAATGTGTTTTGCCTGTGTTGGAGATGCTAGACATGCAGCCCCAGTCATCTGAGTCGGTCCTCCACAGCCTAAAGAGATACAGTAATCACTTTTAGAGCTTCATTTGGTACAAGAAAACAGTTCTTTGAACTTTGAGCCACTCTGCCTCTTAAGTCCCCAGCTCCCTGTCCAGATTTAGAAGACTGGATTAGTGCCACTCGCCTGTTCAAAGTATAAAGATGAAAATGTAGTAAAAGAAAGAAAGAAAGAAAGAAACAGACCCCGTGTAATAAAAGAGACAATTATTTCCTTCTTGGGATAACATAGCATCAGATCCCCTGAAGGCCTGTTCCTTTTCCTCTGCGTTGTGGAGGGATTCAACGTTCCTTTATAGCATATCTTACCTATCAGATCTCATTACCTTAATCAATGGCATACATTAACTATCCTGAAGCAATACAGTGCAGGGCAAAGATAAACGAGGGAGTAAGAGGAGAGAGGTGAGACAGAGTGTGCAGAGAGGTGAGACAGAGAGGTGGGAAAGAGCAGGAGAGGTGAGACAGAGCAGAGAGAGGTGAGTCAGAGAGCAAAACAGAGCGAAAGACAGATAACATGGTAGAGAGAGGAGAGACAGGAGCACTCCTAAACATTATCTCGTGTTTCATGTCACTTCTCTAACACTACACTACACTCTCCTCAAACAACACATTATGGAAAACAGCCCTCTGCTGAGAGAGCTATTTATACCATTTAATGGCTGTAGTCTGTAATGGGAGAATGAGAGAGGGCAGACAATAGTTTATCATGCTGTTATGAACACATTTTGATCTTGTTTTTAAACAGTGAGAGATGACGGTGTTAAAGTGGTATTTTTCACTGGCATTACACCCTGTTTTGTCTGTCAGTGATCATAATCTCAGTACAGTATCCAATCAGCCTGTTCAGGACAGTACAGTATCCTATCAGCCTGTTCAGCACAGGACAGTATCCAATCAGCCTGTTCAGCACAGGACAGTATCCAATCAGCCTGTTCAGGACAGGACAGTATCCAATCAGCCTGTTCAAGACAGAACAGTATCCAATCAGCCTGTTCAAGACAGGACAGTATCCAATCAGCCTGTTCAAGACAGGACAGTATCCCAACAGCCTGTTCAGTAAAATACAGTATCCTACTAGACTCTTTAGTACAGTACAGTATCTCATCAGCCTCTTCAGTACAGTATCCAATCAGCCTATTCAGTACAGTACAGTATCTCACCAGCCTCTTCAGTATAGTATCCAATCAGCCTATTCAGTACAGCACAGTATCTCATCAACCTCTTCAGTACAGTACAGTATCCCATCAGCTTCTTCAGTACAGTACAGTATCCTATCAGCTTCTTCAGTGCAGTATCCCCTCAACCTCTTCAGTACAGTACAGAATCTCATCACCCTCTTCAGTACATTACAGTATCCTATCAGCCTGTTAAGTGTAGTACAGTATCCTATCAGCCTGTTAAGTATAGTACAGTACCCTATCAGCCTCTTCAGTACAGTATAGTATCCTATCAGCCTGTTAAGTATAGTACAGTGTCCTATCAGCATGCTTAAGTATAGTACAGTACCCTATCAGCCTCTTCAGTACAGTAAAGTGTCCTATCAGCCTGTTAAGTATAGTACTGTATCCTATCAGCCTGTTAAGTATAGTACAGTGTCCTATCAGCCTCTTAAGTATATTACAGTACCCTATCAGCCTGTTCAGTACAGTACAGTATCCTATCAGCCTGTTAAGTATAGTACAGTATCCTATATGTCTGTTCAGGACAGTTTAGGTCAGTATCCTATATGTCTGTTCAGGACAGTTTAGTACAGTATCCTATATGTCTGTTCAGGACAGTTTAGTACAGTATCCTATCAGCCTATTCAGGACAGTTTAGTTCAGTATCCTATATGTCAGTTCAGGACAGTACAGTAGTCTGTCCTCTGATGTATATGGATCCACAGTGGATGTATTCTCTGGGATCTGGGTAGGTAACCTGGTACTGCAGGATTTGGATTTTGTTCCATCCAGGCTCCACACCTGGCCGGCTGAAGTAACTGATACTGTGATTGACAAAATTCAACACCCTTGATTGGTTAAATGAAAAGCAGGAAGTGCATGACGCTCAGAAGGACAGGGCGGTCTATCTCAGCTCCACAGCCTGGTAAACTATAACAGTCAGCTACAGTTGCTGCTCTTCATAGCTAATCTCTCATGGACAGACGACAAGACTGTGGGATGTATCAACCAGCTAACTAAGAATGTCTAATCGAGCATCTGACGCAAATCTGTGAGATTTTAGCGGTGGGTTTCCCAGAATAGCAGAGTACACAGTGAGCTCCCATACAGCCACAGCCGAGTACAGCTCAACACATCACAGTGCAGCTTGCCAAAGCCTACAGCAAACAACAGGTCTCTGGGTCCCAGATCCATGTATCAGCCAAGATAACCCATTAACCACATATAGTGAAGTGGTCTGATGTGAGTTCCATCTAACAAATGGCACACTATCCCCTACATAGGGAAGGACTACTGATAAGGGCCTTGTCAGAAGTAGTGCATACAATAGGGAATATGGTGCCCTTTGGGACACATGCCTGCTGTATAATTTGCAGACAGAGGAACCATGTGCTATTCCTGATGTGAGCGCCCAGGGTTTCTCGCTATGTACTACAAGAATGCACTAGCCCAATGTGTTAGAGACTAGGCATTTATTCTGGTAGCCTATGCAAATCTTCCAGTTCCTTTATGTGTTTGAAAAGTGTAATGTAAAACAATAACACTGTAGCTCCATATTCTAAGAGATAACATGTTTTTAGCTTACTGCTCATCTGCAGCCCCGAGTCGAGGAGGTCACGGGTGAATAGTTACATTGTGTTAAACAAAATGCGATGGATAGTTTTTCAAACGTTGCCATTTTTCGGGAACTTTGCCTTTGTGCATTTGTTTCTGGATTCTTCCCATAATGCTTAGCGACTGTACCTAGTAATTAGACAGTCTGCTTGATGAAATGAGTCGTGAGAGTGTCAAGTATCTGGTAGAATTGGTGGAAGGACACAGGCGCAGAGATGGTATGGAGGTAGTTATCCATTGTTTTAATTGAAGGATGAACAAAGTAACAAACATACAAACATAAACCAGACACTGACCGGGTGACACGTATAGCCTACGGCTAACAACCAAAATAAACCACACCACTGTGGTAAAACACTCAAC
>JACXGJ010013303.1:0-16501 GCA_016801105.1 Esox niger | reverse complement strand
GGTTGGAGTGTAGATTTGTTGGTTGGAGTGTAGATTTGTTGGTTGGAGTGTAGATTTGTTGGTTGGAGTGTAGATTTGTTGGTTGGAGTGTAGATTTGTTGGTTGGAGTGTAGATTTGTTGGTTGGAGTGTAGATTTGTTGGTTGGAGTGTAGATTTGTTGGTTGGAGTGTAGATTTGTTGGAGTGTAGGTGAGTGAACAGAGAGCCATAAGCCGCAGTGGAAGTAACTATGGGGTGGAGTTCACCAATCTGAAAGACAGCACTGGAAAATAGAGCAACAATTTAAAAATTACGTTTCTCAGTGTAAAATGTAAAAAGGGTTTGGGGATATCATCTACGGTACATAATATCATGAAAAGATTCCGAGAATCCGGAGAAATCTATACACATGGGTCAAGGCTGAGAACCAATATTTGGTCGCCGTGATCTTTGGGCGCTCAGGCAGCACTGCATTAAAAACAAACACGATTCTGTAGTGGAAATCTCTTTATGGGCTCAGGAACACATTTCCTAAAACCACAATGTGAACACAATACATTGCTGCATCCACAAATGCAAGTTAAAACTTTACCACACCAAGAAAAAAACACTTATAATCAAGATCCAGAAACGCTTCTTCCTTCTCTGGGCTCACACTCAATTATGATGGACTGAGGGGATGTGGAAAAACTTACTTTTTTTTTCTTAATTTTGACATATCAAAATTTGAAATTATTTTTGTTAATCATGAATGCCGTGTCCTCCATATTAAAGAGGAGAGGGACCATCTGCCTTGTTATCACCACACAATTCAAAAGCCAACATCTGTGATGGTATGGGGGTCCATTATAGTGCACATTTCAGCAAGACAATGCAAAACCACATACTGCACGTATTATAAAAGTATGGGGCCTGCCTGCAGTCCAGACCTGTCCCCAATTGAAAACGTATGGCCGTTATGAAACGAAAAGTACGACAAAGGAGACCCTGAAATGGTGAGTAGCTGAAATCCTATATCAAGCAAGAATGGGAATACATTTCACTTTCAAGGATAGCAGTTGGTCTCTGTTCTCAGATGTTTGCAGCATATTGTTAAAAGAGGTGATGCAACACAGTGGTAAACATGCCCCTGTCCCCAAAAAAATTTGAAACGTTTTGCTGGCATCAGATTAAAAATGAACGTGTATTTTTCCATAAGTAGAGAAATTATTTGCACATTATTACATTCTGTTTTCATTAGCATTTAATGCAGCATTCCAACTTTTGGAAACAGGGTTGTAATTCATAACACAACAACAAACCTGAACAAATCTAATTCCGTTTTGACAATCTCAATGTGCTCTTCTAATTATCATACTGTGCCTCAATTTGACCCCTAGGTTGTTGCTCGAGTCAAGGATTTACTTTTGAGGAAGCACTTTTTTGGCCAGATAAAGGGCTGTTGAGGAGTGGGTATTTATGTAACCTGAAGCACACCCATTTCCACACTAAATGATCTCAAACAATGGAGAATGGCTTTGATGCTTGTGAGAAAGAAAAAGAGGAAACGAGCTTAGTTATCGGTAGTGATGATGGAGAGTGAGAGGGACAGGGAGTGGTTATTGGTTACTGGTACGGACACGATTTAATTATCCTAATAGTATGTATGTTTTTGTTTGAATAGTTCTCCGTTATATAACCAAATATTATTCGTGCAATAGCACATACTATGCACATCCCTACCAGTAACCAATAACCTCCACATATATCTTTTTAAAACAACCAATGGAAAATGAGTGTTACTACCTAAACGCGTGAAGGAGTGTATGTCCTTCTAATCTAACATCCGCTCAGTGGCTGTTTGTGTGAGATACGAGCAAGCAAAACGGGGCTACAGAACTAGGAGACAGTATTTACACATAACATTGAGTTTATTGGACGGAGGAGTCTGGAGAAACTAGTTAGCTAGCCAGCTATATGCTATTTACTTAAATCACGGTTACCTGTACTCTCAACTGCCTTTAAATTCCACAACCTAACTTTATGTAGCATTTTACAGACCAATCATTTTTGTTGGTGAAAATGAATTTTGTAAATATATTCCATCTTCCCTTGAAAGAGTTAACTTTCATCCACATGCTAACAGTATACAGTATATATTTGACTAACTGAATATTTCATTAACCGTGCCTATTCCTCCTATCTGGTAGTAGGAGGCCTTTCATTAACCGTGCCTATTCCTCCTATCTGGTAGTAGGAAGTCTTTCATTAACCGTGCCTGTTCCTCCTATCTGGTAGTAGGAAGTCTTTCATTAACCGTGCCTATTCCTCCTATCTGGTAGTAGGAAGTCTTTCATTAACCGTGCCTATTCCTCCTATCTGGTAGTAGGAGGCCTTTCATTAACCGTGCCTATTCCTCCTATCTGGTAGTAGGAGGCCTTTCATTAACCGTGCCTGTTCCTCCTATCTGGTAGTAGGAAGTCTTTCATTAACCGTGCCTATTCCTCCTATCTGGTAGTAGGAGGCCTTTCATTAACCGTGCCTATTCCTCCTATCTGGTAGTAGGAGGCCTTTCATTAACCGTGCCTATTCCTCCTATCTGGTAGTAGGAAGTCTTTCAGATGTGGATATTGACTTGCTTATCTTGCATACTGTTTTTTTATTTTATTCTGCTTTTATTCATCATAGTCTGCAAATATGATGAAAATGTTGGAGTCAAGACATATTTACCTAAACTGGAATACACAGACAGGAAAATATTCTTTAGTGTCACAAAAAGGATTAGAATGTTGGAGACAACAAACTAATTGTATGTGTAATTCATAAAAAATGTATGCAAAGCAGAAGACAACACTATTTACGAAACCAAATATAGACAAACATTATATTAATATGCAGATATCTAGGGGATTTAGCAGGGATGTTTATGAGCGGCTCAGATGGCAGAAACCTGACCTGTGCCATAATAAATAAATGACAGCGTAATATTCTAGTGCTTTTGGATCGGCCTCATACTTCCCTTGTTTTTTCTTCACTTCAATCGGAGTAGAATTGGTTCTGCATCCATGATCAACTTATTCCAGTTGGATTGGGAGACTTTTCCTGATGCTGCGTTGGAGATGTAGCTTTCCTTTGTAAGCAGGAATCCAAGTAACTGTTAAAGAGGCTATTGCTAAAACTACAACAACATTTGATTTTAAGTCTTGAAGGCCTTTGGGCCTATTTACACTACAACAGTTGTTGTGACAACATTTAACTGAAAATAATATTCACATATATGGTGTTGGACTGGGATCTGGTTCTTACTATGGCAGTAGGTAACCTATGCCAAGCCTCCTTGGGGGCTGGTTACCACGGGACCCCTCCCCTTTACCCTGCCCATCACAGACAGCCACTGACAACAAGGAAACACCACAGCTTCAGCCAATGAGCTGGCTGCCCTGTTTCCATGCTGTTGGAAGGCAGGGCAGAGTAAAACATTCAGTGCAGCAGAGCGAGAGGAGGAGATGGGGGTGATATACTAGGGTGGAAGCTGGCTCCTCCCTTAACAATTGAAGTAGTTGAACACAGTCTGTTCAGTATGTCAATAAATGCTGTTAATAAATGCTGTATGAAGGAAAGCTACCATCCAGCATTTCACTGTTTGATGACTTAGCATGTCAGGTATGAAACGCAAAAAACAAACACCCATTAAACTGCTAATTCGGTTCCAGTTATTTTTCTCTGCGCTTGTTTAAAGATGAATGAAATTGGAATGGATGTCATTCACTTCCTCCCTCCCACCAAGGGGTTTCCTACCTCCCACCAAGGGGGTTTTCTCTCCCTGTCTCTCTTACCAGGACCGTACAGTGTGACAAACGTGCTACGAAAAAATCGGTCTGTGCGATTAATTTATTTATTATGGCACACAACATACAGCCCTGCTCTGCCTCACACCCTCTGCCTCACACCCTCTTCCTCTCACCCTCTTCCTCTCACCCTCTTCCTCTCACCCTCTGCCTCTCACCCTCTGCCTCTCACCCTCTGCCTCTCACCCTCTGCCTCTCACCCTCTGCCTCTCACCCTCTGCCTCTCACCCTCTGCCTCTCACCCTCTGCCTCACACCCTCTGCCTCTCACCCTCTGCCTCTCACCCTCTGCCTCTCACCCTCTGCCTCTCACCCTCTGCCTCACACCCTCTGCCTCACACCCTCTGCCTCTCACCCTCTCACTGTCTCTGTCTCCCCTTCCCTCCCCTCCACACACACATACACACAGGTTGTCACTTAGGTCCTGCCAGGTAGTGTTACACTATTTATGGGAGTAAACAGGACAATGTAGGTTTAGGTAAGTGTGGGTGTGTGTGTGCGCTCTAGGAGAAGGTGGAAGCTATCTGAGCTCCTGAAGGTAAATGCCCTATGAAAGGTCTGTTATTGTTTTTTGAGGGCCAGGAATTGCAACCATTTTCATACACTGTCTGCTTCTTTTTCACAAATTAACAATCTTAAATAAAATGTTCATTTTTAATACTTTCTCAAGTCTCGTTTGCAGCCAATGCCTGCTTGGAGTCTGGAATGCATGGATTTTTTCCTTTAAGATGCTTTGCCAGGCCATCAGCTGTTAAGATGTCTTTAGTTGTTCTTTGTTTATGGGTCTTTCTTCGTTAAGTTTTGCCTTCAGCAAGTGAAATGCACACAAGTGAAATGCACACTTGATCGGGTTGAGATCAGGGGATTGACTTGGCCATTGCAGATTATTCCACTTATTTGCCTTAAACTCCTGGGTTGCATTCTCAATAATTTTTGGGTCACTGTCCATCTGTAAGGTGAAGTGCCGTCCAATCAACTTTGCTGAATTTGGATGAATCTGGGGCCTACAATATATTCCTATACACTTGAGTATTCATTTGGCTGCTTCTATCACATCAATAAACACTAGTGTCCCAGTGCCATTTGAAGCCATGCATGTCCATGCCACAACACCGCCTCCACTGTGTTTAACAGATGTGGTTGGCTTTGGATCATGAGGCATCCCAAGCCTTCTCAATACTTTATTTCTTCCCATCAATCTGGTACAGGTTGATCTTGGTTTCACCTGTCCAAGGAATGCTGATCCAGAACTGGGCTGGCTTTTTTAGATGTTTTTTTGGCAAAGACTAATCTGGCCTTTCTATTCTTGAGGCTTATGAATGGTTTGCACCTTGTGATGAACCCTCTGTATTTGCTGTCATGAAGTAATCTCTTTATGGTAGACTTGGATAATGATATGCCTACCTCATGGAGAGTTCTTTTTTTAATTTATTTTTTACCATGGAACAGATTCTACGATAATCTACCTTTGTTGTCTTCAGTGGACATCCAGGCCTTTATGTATTGCAGAGCTCACCAGTGTGATATTTAAAAAAAAACATGTACCAAACAGTTGATTTGGCCACTCATAATGTTCCTGCTATCTCTCTGATGGATTTCTTTTGCAGCCTAAGGCTCTCTCGCTCTCTCGCTCTCTCGCTCTCTCGCTCTCTCGCTCTCTCGCTCTCTCGCTCTCTCGCTCTCTCGCTCTCTCGCTCTCTCGCTCTCTCGCTCTCTCGCTCTCTCGCTCTCTCGCTCTCTCGCTCTCTCGCTCTCTCGCTCTCTCGCTCTCTCTGTGTCTCCGTGTCTCTGTATATATAATATTATGATATAATATTGAGATGCTATGAGCGACACCATAAATATGTATATATTAGTATCTCTTTCTCTCTGGCAGAGGCTATAGTGATGATTGACATGGCTGGTGGAGGAATCATGCGATTGCAGCTGATTGACCTACATCAGTATGCTGTACTGAGAGGCAGACGGCCATGCCTGTCACATGTGGAGGGAGAGGTGTCAGATGAAATGGGATGGTGCGTGTGCGTGTGCGTGTGCGTGCGCGTGCGCGTGCGCGTGCGAGCGCGGTAATCTCTGATTAGAATATAGAGAGTAGCAGTCATCAGTGATCTGCTGTGATCACATTTCCTTCCCTCCTGTCAAGATTGTCATCTTGTTGTTTTCAGTAAATGTTGTCAATTGCTGCAGGTGTTGTCAGCTGCCGAAATGAATGGAAACAATCAAGCATTTGTTATAGTGTTGGATGTGATGTGACTGAATGTGTGTTTCAGCATGATTCTCAGTGAACCAGGTATTCTCTGTTTAATCTGATCGCACATGCACTACATCATCCCAGTTAGTGACGGCCAATCCAGATTTGTGGAGAATGCTGGATGTCTGGAATGAACCAGTCCTCTGTGGGAACATTACATAATACACTCCCTCTCTCCCTCTACCCCCCAGCCCTTAGCTCCATGCTAAGACCTTCTTCAGGCATTCTGTCAGGATCGGCGTTTTCGCCTTGCTCCCCCCTTTTATTCTTCATACTAGGCTCGGGCTGATCACTGGTGATGCAGTCTGACATTGTTGCTATAGAAACACACACACTGTTTGGTGGGGCCATGATGAAGGCTGTGTTTTCTAATGGCCTGTCTTCATGGGGCCAGGGGATGTTACCTGGGGCTGGGATGAGGAGTGGTGTCAGCAGGCCTATCCCTAATCAACTGTATGCGTGCGTGCGTGGGTGCGCGTTCGCGCGCAGTTTAATCTTTGCCACATTAGTAAGTGGATTCAGAGTACCTACCTCACCAGTGTCTTGGGGCTGGCCAACTAATTAGCATGTACAGCGCTGGGTGCTATGGTAACGGTGGTAGTAAATGTTGTATCAAGCATGTGGTTTTAGAGAGACAGGCGGCTCCTTATCTGTCCAACAGGCATACTGCTGAACAGCCTTATGATGAGATACCTAGAGAGACAGACGAGTCCTTATCTCTCCAACAGGCATACAGCTGAACAGCCTGATGACGAGATCTATCTGCTCCTGCTTCTGTCATTTCCTATTTTCATCCCTGCAATACAAGAGTACATAACACATCAATGTTATTTACATGATTGTGGTCCCACCAATTTGTTAGGGGACAGGCTGTTGATGCTGTCATGCTCAACCTGTTCTACCTGTTAGGAGTTGTGGACAGATGAAGCTGTGGAATATATCTTGCTCGGTTGCCGAGGCTCTGTGTGATGCTGTGAGGATTATAAAGCTCCTCCGGCTGCCAGCCAAACATGACATAAGCAGCTCCCACGACCTTGCTGAAAGGTACTGAGTCAGCCTGATCCTCATCGGTTCTCTGAAAGTGGAACTTGCAGAAAAGATACTTCAGTTGAACTCCTTCCAAGGTAGCATGTGCCACATTTCTGATCAAACTCCAGGACGTTTCTTTTTATGTGAAGACAGTTGTCGGGACTGTTTGAAGTCTCTATGCAGCAGTGTGCACAGAATATCCGTCCATTGACTACCAGCATCTGGCGTCGTTCGTCTCCAACATTCTGTTCTAAATTCAAACGCTATTGAAATAATTATGCAAACTTAGATGCGTCTGTCTAATGTTCTGTTTTCTTGTCAAGTGAACAAGCCTGTACCTGTCGATCCATCTGTCCACTGAGACTCCCTGTCTCCTGCAGCAGGCTGTGGAGAGGGGAGCTGTCCTGTATACAGTACATTAGCAGTGACTGGTACCTCCTCATAACAGCAGTGTATCACAGAGGCCTTCACTGCCAGTGTTATGACTGTTTACAACAGTCCCATGCTGTGTATCAACATCATACACTTGCTGTTGTGCCTGGAGGCAAGGAAGTAGCAGAGAGGTAGTGGATTATGCCAGCCATTTTGGCTCTAGTATTCCTCCAGTAGTCTTGTTGATTTTAAGTACTACAGTGGAGTCAGGTGTTGATGTCTGTATTGACCCAGAAGCTGCTACAGTATGAAGCAGAGCTCCGTCAGCCACATGCCTGTATGGTATGGGAATATAGGGCTGACATGCCTGCCCATCTGTCAGTGTGTTCACCTATTTACAACTAGTCTACCTCCTCCAGCCACAAGGGAAATGTGTGATAAATCTTTTGTACAACCTGAGAGGGCTAGCCCTGACCTCATCTCTCTGGCATGTCAGCGGCATGTCAAAAGTCCAACAGACATGGCTGTGTGTTATCAGGTGACACCATGGCTGGGTGAGCTGTCCACTTTCTGATGTTTCATAGATTATTTTATAGAAATCTGAATGTGCTGTTACCATATCTTTTGTTCCCTAATAACTTGGCCACATACCAATAATAACAGCCTGGTAAAGTTATGGGCACATTCAAATTTTCTAATTAGATAATGCGCATTAAAATGCATGTATCTATTGTCCCATTGCATATTTAGGGGCTTCTTTGCCCCAACCTAGAGGAGTGATAATGTCGAGAGGTGCCTGACAATTTCCAGCCCTGTTTTAAAGCCCAACAGGTTGAAGCTTTTGGTCCCTGTGAGCTGATTTCCATGTCTACAGTTACTACAAGGCCTCTAATCATGTGGCTCTGATTATCAGTCCATTAGCATGCTGCTCGATGATCAAATTCAAAGAGCCTTCCCTTCCCTCCTATAACCTAACCTCTAGGGCCATCCTCAATGGATAAACACTTAATCCAATACACACACACATGCTCATTCATTCTCGTGTGGGAAAATTATGGATCAATGATGGATACAAAGTGTACTGATATGTGCTTATATGTGGGTAGGGAATGAACGTCCCACCAGGCTTAGGCTTACATTCAGGACAGGACCAGTTATTTTGGACAAACCCCGGCAAAAGTGCAGGTCTGCGTGGGTACCGGAAAGGGCGGAAACATTTGGGGAGTTCCACCTACTGATTCAATAGCTTTGGCTTTTAGGACAGGAATTTTGGCCAATTCAATGAGCTGTCTCGAAGGGTAGGACCACAGATCTACAAAATGGACACCAAATAGTGTGATTCTATTTGTTGAACACCTAGCCTTTTGTCTCCGGGTAGAAGAATTTAATTGATTTGTAGCGTTAAGTACCATAATGGATTGAAATTAGGAACGTCACAATCTAAGGTAAAAGGCATGTAATAAAATCCATGTTATGTAATCTGCTTTCACATTCTTTATTGTTGAGTTTTTGTGAAAACTGATAGAAGGATGATTGGGCCATTCTAAATGTTTCAAAACCGTAAAGTCAAAAAAATAAATATTGGTTTGGTTAGCACACCGCCAGCTAGCTAAAGATTGGTACATAGGTTGCTGCTTGGCACATTATAAGCGGCATGCAACATCTGTGGACTAAAAGCGTCTAGATTGCAGCATATGTTGATCCAAAACCTGATGGTCGCTCTCTTTCATCTGGAGTACGGGATGTCCATGATTCCAAAAACGAATTTCTAATGTTGGTTTGTCAGACTACATGACAGTTTTCCACTTTGCGTCAGTCAATCTTTAATGAGCTCGGACCTAGAGAAGGCAGTGATGCTTCTAGATTTTGTTTATTTATGGTTTCTAATTTGCATGGTAGAGTTTAGACGTGATGCAACATACTGAGAAGGTCAACCAATATTGGTTTTCGGCCTTGTGGTTTTCAGCCAATCAATCAAATGTATTTCTAAAGCCCTTTTTACATCAGCAGTTGTCACAAATGTCCTTGTCCCTTGCATACAGAGATTTCTCCGGATTCTTTGAATCTCTTCATGAAATGATGTGATGTAGATGATGCGATCCCCAAACTCAGCAATTTTACATTGATAAACATTATTCTTAAATTATTCTTAAATGTTATTCCTTCACAGAGTGGTGAACCCCTCCCCATTCACACTCCGAACAGGCCCGTCCTCTGGAATGATCTTTTAATAGCCAATCATGTTACTGACCTGTTGTCAGCTGACCTAAGTAGTTGTGTGATTTTCCACTAGGTTGAGTTTTTAGTGTAACACAACTTTTCCAGTCTTGTTGCCTCAGGCCAAACTTTTTTTTAAACGTGTTGCTGGCATCAAGTTCTAAGTGGGCATATATTTTTCAAGAAACAATAAAATGTCTCAGTTTCAAGTTGTCTTTGTACTATTTTCTATTGATTAAAGGGTTTAAATGATTTGCACGGCATTGCATTCTGTTTTTTTTATATTTTATGCAGCGTCCCAATGTCTTTGGAAATGGGGTTGTATCAGTAGATATTCTTCCTACTCCTGTATGGCTCCCATTCAGTGTAGACATACTCCATTCTGTCTTTGGCCTATTTGCCTAAACCACATACAGCTGCAGCTAGCTGAGGACTGTAGAAGTGAACACCAGCGTGTTACCTGCTAAGACTGGCTGTTTGCTATTCAAAGCAGCACTACGTTCCACTGACGTTATGAGCTGACCATATGGTTGTGGGGTTTTTACACATTGTCTGCATGCCATTGGAATGGAAGTGTAATACACATTTAAAACTTCCAGTCATTACCTTACTTTTCTAGAATTCCAGTGATCATTTTGTTAGAAATCAGCTGTTTTGTATAGTGGTTGAGATAATGACCGCGAACCCAGTTGTCAAGGGAGAGAGTCATTCATTTGTTTATTGCAGCACTAAATAGTCTTGTTCATGAGGTTACGGACCTGGTCTTCCTTACACAACCTCAATCTCTTCTCACTCAATCTCTTCTCTTCTCAATGTAATGTTGGTTATAAGCTGTTATGTACATTGAAGGGTGTGTTTACCTAGCAAAGATCAGGTTTCCAAGACAGTAACCCCCACGCCAAATGGTCAATGCAAACATTCCTGTGGTTATCAGAGCACAACCTACAGAGAGATAATCTTAACGGAGAGGTTTCTCTTATGCTAATTATCTAGGCACATTCACTTCCAATGAAACGTACATTCATATTATATGATCAGATTCCACACTTCCTTGTTGTCATTTGTTTGACTAACATTTGTAGTGTTTTTAGATCACCTTACATACAAATCTGTATTCATAATCTGGCCGTGTCAATGACTGAGCATGCTTCATTATTGCACCAGTCACAATGTGTCATTTACAGGACATTCATTGTTGACAGTCATTTTCTAGAGGTTCCTCTATCAGAGGGGACTGTAGATCACTCGCATAGCTACATCCCTGTTATAGTGGGGCTAATATCAGCTCTGTCCTGTCCCTTTGCAAAAACAGGATAACTAACCAGTGGGCCAAATGCGTCCGCTCCATCAAAAATTCAAAGACGACAATACAGTGATTTGCCTAAAGCGTCAGCTAAAGCTGCTCATTATATAACACGTATGTCTTTTTCTAAGTGACAGATGTACGGTTCCATTTATTGACCATTGTTTTCTGACATTGACAGTACCATGCATGTTTAAGTAGCCTTTGAAAAGCAATAGATTATTAGGTAATGACAGCCAATAACGAATAATGGGAAGTACACGTTGTTGGCTTTGACGAACTGACAGCCACTGAATTGCATGTCAGAGCAAGGAAGAGTCTGCTCGAGTTGTTTCCTGCTGAGCACTCTGGTTAGGAGACTAGGAGAATTTGACTGTATTTAAATGCTGTTTCAAACTTTTTCATTGATGCCTGTTGTAAGGATTATGTGAGCATTGTGTGTGTTTTGTTGACTGAGACGGGACACATGGCTTTCTTTTTCGAGGTTGTGTGCGTCCTTCGCTCGCTCGTCTTACCTCACGATCAGCATGGTAAGGAGGCTTTTGTGTGTTTACGTGTTGTTTCTGTCCATTCAGTATAGCTGTTCTAGGGCTTTATCATTTCCATGTAGAACACATCCATTTACAGTTACTGTCCTAAATATATTTTGTCATTGATGGTATGACAGAGTGGATGCATTCAGCTGGGTACCTGGAAAAGATCAGAGTGGGTGAAGATGGCTGACAGACCCAAACTAGATAGTTGGAGGGGGAAATCTAACCTGAGTCAAAATGTTCAGTTTATATGTGAAAATCAGGTATTTCACAATTAAACGGCAGTATCAGTTGGTGTTGGTGACAATTCTGTATAGTTTAAACTGCATCTTCTACCCTCGCCATTACATTTTTGCCGTGATACCATGTGGCCAGTAGAATGTTGATTAATTGAACTGAAAAGTCTATTCCTGTGAATCTCTTTTCCCATTTTATTTCTGAGTTTTATTTGAGTGCCCTCCAAAGTAATGTGTCATCTCTGAAGGTGTAGCTACGTGTTGAATTGGGATTGGACATTTGTTTGCCTGGAAATTGTAGAGGGTGATTTAGGACTGAACTTTCAGGGTTTCACAACAGGGCTGGGATTCCAGCAAAGCGCTCACAGCAACCCTTGTGTCCGGTTATGCTACGTTGCCACTGGAAATGAATGGATGCATAGGTCGTTTTGTTTGGAATTACGGCCCTGTGTGGGTGGAGCATGACTGCTGAACTGTGCACCACGGTTAGGTGTTTATATGGAGGTGTGGTATTAAGAATAGAAAAACGAGAATCGGCCAGAAAATTTAAAACATTTCACAGGGTCCTATATTAGACTTTTTTTATTTGAACTTCTGGAAAGGTGACATTTGTAGGCATTGTGCTTTTTCCCCTTAGCATTTCAGTTGAGTGTTATTAATGTAACAGTATGCCCATCTAAACCCATCAGAAGCAATGTACTGTATGCATTCTAAAATGACAGTAACACCAGGTCATGTTACTTCATGTACTTTAAGAATACCTTATTTACTGACCGACAGATTTCCAGCAGACAATATTGATTTTGTGTGGTGATGATGGTCTGGGATTAAATAGTCAGAATGCATTTGTTAATGTGGGCCTGTCTGTGTGTGGTGTGCGTCATGTGTGACTCAGTTCATTCCCCTGAGCGATTGTGTCGCTAGGTTGTAGGAGGGAGCCAGGGTCTGTGTTAAGTGGAAAGGCCACTTTAATAGAGGGAGGAAGGAAAGTAGGAAAGTAGACGAGTTGGATAAAATTTCTGAATAACAACAGATTCATTCCCTTTGGCTTCATTGAACCAGATCAGTCTGTAAATTTGTGGTGATTGGTTGAACTTGAGCCCTCTACTGTGACATCAAAGAATCCTGGCGACTGATTAACAATGCATTTAGGTTTACAGAGATGAGATGATTACTTGAATAAGGAATAGTCGTAAAATAATGACGATAGACTATCCTTGTTGTGAGGAATGTCCACAGTTAAGTGATATGCGGCGCTGAACTGCTGGAGATGCCTCAGGGACTTTTAGAGTATATGTTTAAATAGACAGAACATCTAATGGTGGAGTACAGTGTCAGTTCATTCTGCCTCAGTGGTTACACAGTGTTTTTTCAGTAGTTGTTGGCACAGTAAAGTCAGGACTTTATGCCAGTCTTTCTTATTTGGACTCTGCCTGTTAACCATTTAGTGCTGGGAATTGCCAAACACCTCAGAATGATCACTCTTTAGTTGGTGATACCATATGTATGCTCACTGTTTTCTATTCAACAGCCTATCGATATTCGGCACACACCGTATTTCTCACCGTGTGTCAGCCCCAGAGGTACAATGGACTGCTTTCACAATTAATATTTTTTGGCCTGTCATGCAAATATTTCCCCCCTGGAAAAAGTTGCCCCATCATGTCCAAGTAGGCTACATGATAACAGCTCCCGGCCATGATTCTCTTTAGGAACAGATTGCTACAAGGAAGTAATAACTAATACTGTACTTCACTGAATGTTTTCATTATTGAAATTAGCTGTATATTGTTTCTTGTAATGGGTTCCGTGTTTTGGCTCAGTGTTTCTACTGTACATTCTCTGGTGTGGTGCTGTGTTTTTATGGTACATTTTGTTTGTATGTGTCTCTGAAAGCCCTGAGTGCTCCATCACTACAGAGAACAACTAGTTTGTCTGTGGCCTTTCACTGGCCTTTACCAGACAATACATTAGTGATGCCCTAGCAGTGTTGAGTGCCACTTTAATATGGTTGTATGGAGTGGCCATATTTCTCTCTAGTACACCAGCGTTAGACAAAACCTCCATACCAGCTCCTGTCACAAATGTAACATATTTACTAAAACCAACCTTTTGGGTTTAGTTTGGTCAATTTGGTGTGTTCAACCTATTAATTATAATCATCCTCTATGACAAAACCAGACACACATTGTAAGGCACATGCCAAAACAAAGGAACACGCACACATATCAAAAAGTGTGTGTGTCTGTTTGTGTGTGTGTCTGTTTGTGTGTGTGTCTGTTTGTGTGTGTGTCTTTTTGTGTGTGTGTGTGTGTGTGTGTGTGTGATACACACACACACACACACACACAGAGGGGGATACACACACATGGATACACACACAAGTTTGTACAGCTAACCTCATGGGGGCAAAAAAATTGAAATTGCATGCTCCCTTGCACTAATCTTAACCCTAAACCTAACCCTTAGCCTAACCCTAATCGAAACCTAACCTTAACCTCAATAAAGTAACATTTATGCCTAAACTTTTCCTAGGTGTAATGACTGACCATAACCCTAAACTTAACCAACAATGCCTGGACCTTAAAAAAAAAATATATATACTCAACTCTAATACTTACTGTAAGTTTGACCCAAAAACTAAACCCTGAGCCAGAAATGGACTTTTTCCTCATAGGGACCTTTTGCCAGTGTAATTTCTTCTGGTTTTACTATACTTATAGGGACATTTGGTCCCCATGAGTATAGTTAGACCAGAGGAACAGGGACACACACACACACAGGGATACACACACACAGAGGAACGACTTTCAGCCAGAATGACTTCTAGCATTCTGGCCTTTTCCTCCTATCTGTAGATAATATGAGGGATGTGATTATTTGTCTATGTCATGAAGGCTTTAGACTGTAGCTACCTTGTGTGACAGTAGGATTATGTACCACATAATAAATAGCTGCTCTCCTGAGATTTGGTTCAATAGGTTTTTGGTCATCTAGCTGTAGCAGATGCCTTCATCCACAAGGGGTTCCAGTCTTATATCCAGAATGCAGATACTGTAAGGATGTAACTGCCGTTCAATAATGACAACGTCCAGGGCTGTTGTTGGTTTGGATACTTCCCCCATCATAATGACACACTGCCATTATTTTGGTAGCCTTTACCAGAATTGTATGAACAGAAATTTACAGTCTGAATGAAAAGAAATGTACAAAGCTTTTTTAGTTTAGAAGTAACGGTGGTGGATAAGGTATATTAACATCTTACATCAGTGGGGTTATACTGATACCCTGAAGATAAATGGAAATGTTTAATACATAGAAAATGCACAAAGTATATACTCTGTGGGAATTGAACCTTTGATATTATGAGAAGGTTATTATACCAAACGGTTCGCCTGACAAGACTGATGGAATATCTTGCTTGATTAGCAGACAGGTTCAGGGTAACCTAGTGCATAGGGCTCACGTTCAGAACAGTGAAAACCCATACCATTTTGTGTAGCACAGAGCCTGAACAGCCACTTCCACTGAGACAGTTAAGGTATCAGTTTCTATTTATAAGTGGTTTGGTTATGAGTGTAAGGAGCTAGGCAACATGCCTGCTCTATAGGGGGTATATAACCCTATCACCTAGCAACACCGATAGCATGACACGTTGCATGGAAACACAGTCAAGACCCTGTTTTTATAGGGAGAACATGGTTAACTGAATTACATTTGGGTGGTCCTTCGGCGGTGAATTTTCAGCAACATTACAGTAAATGGCAGATTGTTCAGACACGCCCCACTGGGTATCATTTTAGATGATCTGCTCTATTTTCTGGTTTTCCTATTCTGCCTGACAGAGGAGCATTTTATTTTGTTAGTGCAGTATGGTTGGATTAGTTGATGGCTGCTGTGGGCTTATGTAGAAACGGTCTGTCTCTGTAGTTTCTGTCCCGTTTCTCTCCCAGCACAAGGCTTTTCTCTAGGGGCACCGCCGTCACATCCTAGGTGCATCTTTCCAAAACTGCAAGTTGGTGCTCATTCAAGTGTTTATGTCACGGCTGCTCCATATTCTAGCTGACAGTCTAGATACACACACTACATTACAGTGTTCATCCAGTTGTATCCAGCTTTGCTCTGTCTAGATACACACGTTTCATTACAGTATTCATCCAGTTGTGTCCAGCTTTGCTCTGTCTAGATACACACACTACATTACAGTATTCATCCAGTTGTGTCCAGCTTGGCTCTGTCTAGATACACATGTTTCATTACAGTAGTCATCCAGTTGAATCCAGGTTACCCTATCATGAGGCACCTGCATTGCTAGAATGACCTGCCTTCCCCACTTCCAGTCTGGCTCATCCACCAAGCCGTGGCGTTTTGGGACCCTTTTAGTACACCCTCTCCCATTTAGGTTATGACCTTCACAGTCCCATGCTGTACAGTAGTTTTCACTGTTGTTTTGGGTCGGACGTTAGTTGTTTTGAGTCATGGATGCATGACTGGAATTGAGTTTTGTTTCGCTTGACTGGTTCTGTTACTGATAGTCTATGCAGACGTTGTCAAAATATTTCTCCCCCTGTGAGCCGTGCTGACCCTGTCCCCCCCGTGAGCCGTGCTGACCCTGTCCCCCCCGTGAGCCGTGCTGACCCTGTCCCCCCCGTGAGCCGTGCTGACCCTGTCCCCCCCACTGTGAGCCGTGCTGACCCTGTCCCCCCCACTGTGAGCCGTGCTGACCCTGTCCCCCCCACTGTGAGCCGTGCTGAC
>JACXGJ010013302.1:0-16481 GCA_016801105.1 Esox niger | reverse complement strand
GAGACAAGTTAAAATAGAAGGAACATAGTGTCGGGCAGAAGAGAGGAGGGAATAATCAATATTTAATCTATAGAGCAGGAGACCATCGACTAAAATACTTCTATTTACTGTGTTTACTATCTGCTCTCTAAGCCCTCTGTTTCCCTGGAGACAACTCACTCACACACACACACACACACACACACACACACACACACACACACACACACACACACACACACACACACACACGTTTAGTGGAATACTCAACAAGCAAGCTCAACCAACCAGCATAAACCAGTCACTCTCCCTAACACCTTCACCAAATAGCAGAGAACCAATCAGAAGCTGACAATCAGACAGACCATAAATCAAAGTGGGTTTGTGAGCCAAAAGCTATCGCTGTAAAAATATAACAGAAATATATATATTTCAATGAAATACCATTATATAGTTCTCCACCATGTAATAGCTACAGCTTGTGAGAGTATGGATTGAATACAAAACCAGACACTATTTCATATGTCAGACATAATCGTAACATGCACAACCAAACATCATCGCCTCGTGTCCAAAAGCCCCACTGCGGACTGCACTGAAATACTGACAACACTAATAGTTCTCCGCCGTGGTTGGTTCCTGCATTTCCAACGGAAACAGGTCGAACTACGGGGTTGGTCAGTAACCCAGAGGGCACACAAAGCCATTAAAATAACCATAACATGCCACTGGGCCCTTTAAGATACTCCCCTAACCAGTGACATGGCCATACAGACCAAGAAAACAGAAAAGGGAGTACAACACCACACATTTACCTAGCTCTGCCTAGTTATCTTCAAAAAGTGGCGGAAGATTGAAATGACACTTTCATGGCATCTTAAATGAGTCAGTATTGGTCAGTAAATGTGTTGGGGGAGAGCGTAAAGCTGAAACATCACGGAAAGGTCCTAGAAGTATTTATACTGACCGATCGCAAAGCCCATACCGTCACGACACCACAAGACAGGGTGACCCGTGGTCGTGTTCAAGGCCGAAGACATTTCTGCGGTTACTTGGCGTCGGCCAGCGTTTGCATGTCCTGAAATATGTGGGCCATGGGTTCACGAAACACACACGGTGATATCTGGCAGACGCATGCTATGCAGTCTTTCATCGGCTTAGCTGGGCGTTGACTATATGTGAAGTCTAAACGTAAACTGGTCTTCTTAGTCGACGGCACGTGGCATCTCCAACACTCAACTTTTCAAGTGTATACCAGTACAGGAAGGCAACAACGGCGTTAGGTCCCCAGGTCCCGTCTGCTTCAGTTCCCATATCAGTGACAGAAAAGGAATTTGGATTGTGGCCATTGTTTTTATCTGATTAAGAGAAAAATGTCAAAATGCTGTCATATAAGTTGGGGGATGAAATTTAAAATGGGATTGGATTCTGAATGTTTAACATTTGCTGAGGGACTAATACTTTTGGAATCACTCAGGGCCAAACAGAATGAGATCGCATCCCATTCAATTCTAGAAGAGGGTGAGTGAGAGCAAGAGTGAAGGACAGAGAGGGAAAGTTAGTTTGACACATTAAAGCACTTAACTGGCCCACGGAGCCCTTAAAATGTTCTCCACAATATACTTCTTAAAGCCCCGCAATTCCCATCACCCATCAGTGATGGAAACATGCTTTAACACACAGCCATTGTTTACTATTTTTAAACAAGATTACTGTTGAAGTATGGCTAGCAATGATCCCCTGACTATGTCATCACAGTAACGTGACTGATTGTGTGTGTGTGTGTGTGTGTGTGTGTGGATTCTGAATGAGTGTGTCCCTAACGCTCGTTTCTGTCGTTTTGTATCATCGGTGCTACTGGGTTAGAAGTGGCTTCACTTCTCGATCAGGCCCCCTTCCTTCAGCTTGAAGTAGAAGAACTTCTCCAGTGTGTTGGCACACTTGCAGTACTCGCTGTCTGGGGGGTTGTATTCACGGCAGTTTGTTATGACACGCTGCAGGTCTGCTATGAACAGCTTTTTGGTCACGTAGTATCTGTTCTTCAGCCTCTCAGTCATGGTCTTCAGATCTGGAGGAACGAGGGGTGTTGTTGGTTTACAATGTGTTGTTACATTGTTGGGGAAACATCACATCATCTGACACGTTCAATAAGACGCTATCACATACTTAAGCAGGACAGAGTATAGGCTGGGACAACCAACCAATGAATAGAGATAAAATACCAAAGAACCAGCCAATGAATGATGAGGATGATATACTCACCGTTGAACCAACCAATGGAGGTAAAATACTAACCAAAGAACCAGCCAACGAATAATAAGGATGAAATGCTCACCAACGAGCTTTGCCACGATTGACTCACCAATGGGGAAGCGTATGATCTCGTAGTAGTCGGGAGCCTCAGACTTCTTCACAGGCTCCATGAAGGGCCAAGCGTCTGGGTGAGTCTGGGGGAGGAGTACAACACATCCTCAATACGAGGGCACCAAACAGTACCCTATTCTCCAATTAGTGCACTCATTCAACCAGATGTGTAGTTTGCCATTTAGGACAGATCGTCAGGCCACTCGTTGTTCTTGTTGTCAGTGTTGTACCTTGATCTGAGCCAGGAGATTCTTCAGCATGTTGTACAACAGGTCAGGGTCTTTCAGCTCTTTGCTACAACACAGGTCAGTGAAAGTATACCAATGAAATGACAACTGCTGGCAGTAGTCTTAGAGTAGTTAGTGGTTGTCAGTTGTCAGTAGCTACACAGCATTACGCTAACATGAAACTAAGTGAGAAATCGGATCTGCGAACGTACAAACACTCCATTACGATGAAGGACAAAAATGCTTTGCTTGCACGAATCGAGTTATATGATTCAGAAATACAACATAACATTATGGAGTTCTGGTAGTTTCATCATCTTATCTTCCCAAAAAACATAACCGAAACTTTCCGGGAGTGCTAATATAACAAGCATAGGCAGTGTGAACAACAGCCAATCAGGATAACCGGAAACATGCATCCTGCCAGATTTCAACGTAACAGTCTCCTCTCCTCATGCATGCACAGTGAAAACGGATTTCCTTGTGCTTAATCCATGGGCGTAACCGTTCTCTACTTGTGCATACAATTCTCATGAAAAAAAAAACACTTAAACGTATAGAAATTGTATTACTGTGTAGACCTACACATGTAACATTGCTTTATGGGTCTTCATTTTTTCCCCAGGGTTGTTGCTAAAATACATTTTGAGTATACATTTCATGTTTTACGTATTACTTTTTTATGGTCATACCAATTTACAAAATGATTTTCTTAAGATCCTAACAATATGCTTTAGCTTTAGGCAGATATCTAACTATACAATGTTTCCGCTCATTTGATCCCTTCCTCCCTCAGGACCACACCTTAAGACTACCCTGCCTTACGACTGCTAGCTGTCCCCGTCCAGTCCACCTGTTGACCATGTTCATGGTCCCAACATCTGAAGACCAGCCTACGTGACACCAGCTGACATTTCCATTCATTCCAGAGGACCTGACTTCTTGCAGCCTTGAACCACTAATCATGTTTGGGCTTGGTTAATGACCCGTACTACTGAGGGTTAGGGATTTCCAATCAAGTGTTTGTCTAAACGTTTGAATGTCTTGATCAACGGACTGATGTGAAAAGGCCATGTTCAACTGCAGTCAACAAATGTCAGAATATGATTGGACATCCACCCATCCATCCATCCATCCATCCCCTACAGTTGTTTTATGACAATAATGCCAGTTTTTTGTTTTACTAAAAGCACCAACATCCAACTTACACTTTCTCCTTTGCACTTGGCTTCCAGCCTGTTTCTCCTAGAACAAGAGGTAAAATTATGATGTCAGATACGGCTTCATAATTGCAGGTAAAAACGCACAACTTACTAATCATATGTGAATAATCTGTGAGCAGGATCTACATTTCACCCCAGTTGCCAACAGTGTCTGTGAAGCTCTGTGGAGCCAAGTTTAGAACTGTAACCTTGGTCCATGTGAGCCAGCTCAGAAGCTATTTGAGCTCCAGCTAATGAGTCTCTGTCCCTTGCCATGAGTGACAGCGAGCAAGGTGCACATTCAGAAGTTACTAAACTGAAAACAGTATGTTGGACCAGCAACATGCAAGGAGGTTGCAGTTTGGGACCATTGACTCAGACAAGGGACAGAACAGATGGAAAAGGGCCGACCGGGATCAAGCAGTGATGTCATTACACACAGTTTCCACATTAATAAACAGTGGGACCGAGTTCAGGCATCTTTTTGACTCTCAGGACTAAATTTATAGGTCTTGGTTAAAAAAAGGTGTTAAAAAAAAAGTTCCAGAAAGCCTCTTTAATAGCGTGTTCCTGGGCAATGCCAACCCACTTACTGATGCCAGGGATGCTCTCCACAGGAATCTGCCGAACCCCCTCCTTGAAGCAGGTGAGTCCCGGGTACACCTTCCTGATCTGACTCTGTTTCCGCTCTATCAGCTTCTTAATGATCTGACCAGTTACAGAAACAGACACTTAGCAAAAGCACCACCAACAGACTTTAAAAAATATTTGTTGGATCACAATGTCTTACAGTGCATTTGTTTAAATGAATACCGAAGACAAGAAAGTATATCATTTATAAATAAGTCAACAGGAAGACACAGGAAGGTCACGGAAACCGTGCGCCCCACACTAATGTAAGGACCTCCCACAACCCCCTCACCTCCTTCTGCCGCTTGATTATATGGGACAGCTCTGTGTAGGGGATTCTGGGATTGAGCTCACACTCCATGAGCGTAGCTCCCTCGTAGTCCTTGATGTAACCAAGGTAACGACTCTTGGTCACTTTGATGTCTTTGGAAAAACCCTGCCATGACAAAACCAGACAGAGGCGTGAAGTCAGAGGAAACTAGGCGGACAGTGGGAGAGGAGGGTCTCACACATCATCCTCGATCGTACCTGCTTCTTGAAGTAGCCAATGGCATACTCATCCGCGTAGGTGAGGAAGTACAGAATGTTGTGTTTAATGTGGTACTCCTTCAGGTGGTTCATCAGGTGTGTACCATAGCCCTAAATCACAAGGTTGAGGAAAACGCACAAGCTCCAACATGCCTCAGTGTCTCAAACAAAGTCAAATGAACTTTTAAGAGACGACCTTGTTGCCGCCATACTGCGTGTGATAAAACAAGCTCCTCCATACCTTCACTTGTTCGTTGGATGTGACGGCACAGAAGACGATCTCAGTGAAACCCTGGGTGGGGAACATCCTGAAACAGATGCCCCCGATGACACGGCCGTCTTTAATTAGGGCCAGCGTCTTGTGCTTCCTGGACACACAAATGGAACTAGTCAGTCAAACACAAGGCGCGTCCATCGCAAGGGGCTTCTATGCAGCTAGCGAGGGAGAAAAAAAAAAAAATCACTACGTACGGGTCGAACACGAGCCGTGTGATGTACTCTTTGGGCATGCGAGGCAGCTGGTGGGAGAAGACGTTCTGCAGGCCCACCAGCCACATCAGGATCTTTTTGTTGGACTTCTGGGAAAGGGAGTTCCCTATGACGTGGAACTCTATTATCCCCCGCCTCTCTTCCAGCCTGGCCGTCTCGTCCCGAGCAGCATTGGCAGACAGCAAACTCGTCTGGCAGAGAGTGAGTGCAATTATCAACGTAGTGAGAAATCTTTGTCATGGTAGCATCCACTTCCCAGAACATGAAGCTTCGGGGTCTTTAGTTCCACCCATACTGACAATGTTGTCACTGGAATGACCAGCCGAGAGGCAATTTTGTCCAAATGTATCTTGGGCGCTAAAGATCCTGAAGCTTCCCGTTGTATATTTATTGTTGTTTGTTCCTTATATACTCTTTATGTAGTGGCAATGTTTATTTATACCCCATCTCTTCTCTGCTTAAACAAATGTATCAATACGATGACTTGTCAGTTGCAAAAATAGCCTTGTTTAATTGACGTAACCCCCAGTGGGTCCAGGAAAACTTTAAATTAAGACATGTCATCTGACACCTTCACAAATAGGAAGTGACTAACAGAAGAAACACTGAAGGCACAAAAAAATGATTTTTCAAAATGGCTGTGCGCAATCTTGTTTACATTCTTGTTAGCAAGCATTTCTCCGTTGCCCAGATAAACCATCAACCTGACAGGTTTGGCATAGCAGGAAGCTGATTAAACAGCATGTTCAGTACAACGGTGCACCTTGTGCCAGCGACAATAAAAGGCTGCTCTACTGCACAGTAAAATGTTAAGTTGTGTCACAACACAATGACCCTTGTGCTCTTGTTTTAAGGAGCTTGGAGTTGGCATGGTGACTGCATGAATGTCCACCATGGCTGTTGCCAGATAATTGGATGCTAACACCTCTAGCATAAGTCGCTTCCGAAATCGTTTTAGAGAATTGTGCAATACGCCAAGCCGGCCCAACAACCGCAGACCGTTTGTAACCAAGACAGTTCAGGAGCTCCACATCGGTCATTTTCACCAGCCACTTGGACACCTGATAAAACTGTGGGTTTGCAGATCAGAATAATTTCTGCACAAACGGAGTAATGGAGTCAACTGCACGGTCCTCACCAGGTCCTTGATCTGACTACAGCTTGGAGTCGTAACCCACTTCAGATGGAAAATTACTCACCTTTTGAACACCACTGGCGTGCTGAGAAGTAGGCTCATTGGTGAATCCAAGTTTCAACAATACAGGGTAGTATCTTGGGAATTCTCTACAATACTTCTGGTCTGTATACACGCTTAGAGGAGAGCATATTCTCCGGACAACAACAACTGAGCCAATATACACCATGCTCTGTGGGATGCCGGGGCGCTTTCAGAATATCGCAACCTGGAAATAAACCGCTGCAACCCAGGCTTGACAGGACTCACCTCTGGACCCAACATGGCAGCCGGGTCAGTGATGGTCATCATCACCTCGTTGACAAGCTCCATGGGGATGTCGCCCATCACCCGAATCCTCTTAGCATCTTCTAGGGTCAGAGCCTCCGGAAGCTTCCGCTTCTCTCCTAGGGGACATCGCAGCGAATTACCATCAGCTATTACTCTACAACCAGTGCAAGACTTGGGTTAGCTTGATGTGGTCGCCCGGGTTCCTGACCTGCTATTGGCTCAGCCACACCTATTTCCATGCCCAGACTGCCTATAGAGGAGCCACTGTTCACGCCCTTAGAGAAGGAAGGAGAGCCGGACACTGCAGCGGGGCTGATCACTGCCAGGACCGGAAACAAGACCAAACAGGACCGAGGGAAAGGTAACATTGCCACGTTACATGTGGTACATACCAACTTCTTCACAAACTACCTAGAAGAACTCCGTGGATCTTATGAGAACCACTTCTATACAAGTAACCAAGGAGTATCCTGCTGGTGCTTAGGTGTAACCTTTCACCTGTCTGGTGCCCCAGCTGTCCTCCTTCTGAAGCAGGCATAGTGAAGTCAGCCTCCCAGATGGGAGAGTTTTCACCATAAATCTCCTCTTCTAGCATCGACAGAAACCTATGACAGACAACGTGTCACACTCATAGGATCCATTGGATTTTGAGGGAGAAGCACAATAAATGCAATCTCTGAGGGGTTAGCTAAGTGCTATGAGTTTGTTGGTTGAGCATACTTAGGGAAGTGTGTCAGAATCAGGGTACGTTTCTCCGGTAGGAGCTTGTCCTTCTCCACTCTGAACTTCTCCAGCAGCTGGCGCCGCGTCACGGTGAAGATCGACTTGAGCAGACTACGGCCAAACACCTGAGTGGTCTCGTAGCGTGGCAGGCTGTCGTTGCTCTGGGGGACATGACAGTAGCACAGCCACCTGGGAAACAAATGCAGCCCAGATTCACAGACAGATATACAAAATAAAGTATGAGGCAGTGGCCAAAGGTTGTTTGCAGTCTTACTCTTACTTGCAATAAGGTGTGTGCCCATGACGTCACACTGATACCCTTAATCGTATACGTTTGTCACACGTAAAACTCGTAATTGGATACCTGTGTTTCTTAATCATGAGTGTAAGTGCGTTTTGAATTCCAGTAAAGCCTATATCTCATCTATGCACAACTGTACCATCTGTCAGAGCGTTAATCAGTGGGATTCAAATGTTACTTCACTCACTCACTCACTCACTCACTCACTCACTCACTCAAACAACGTGCACAGTTTAAAATCAATCCAGACAGCTCAAATGACAAATGCACATTACTTAGAAACAGTTTACTTAGAAACACGCGTATAATGCATAAATGCCGGCTATCTTTGAGTTCCCCCACAGTACAGTAGGCTGTTGCACTTTCAATATTATATTTGACCTGGAGAAAAAAATAATAAGTGCATTCCAGCTATTTCTTTATAGGAGAAAATGCTCAAGTTAAATAAATCTAATATTAATAAAAGGTTAAAAAAAAATACGGAACAGTGGTCAAGAACCCTTTTGTGGCATCAAGCTAAACACCTGCATCTAGGCTGGGTCCGTAACTGTACCGACCGTGGATGGAAAGCTCCATGGGCGAACCAAATTGGTCAGAGGAGACAATGCTACCAGTCATGTGGCATTAGGGGGGGGGTTTAACACAAACACACCTGGTGTAGTCCACTTTGTAGGCGGTGCCGTCATCCTTCTGGGAGCGCTGACGGAACTGAGTGGGAGTCTCCAGCTTCCAATAGTTGAGGCACAGGAGGAACATCTTGGACAGCTCAAACATAGTCTGCCTCTCTTTGGGTGCCAGGTGGCTGAATTTATATTGAACAAAGTTCAACACTCCCTGAGGAACAAACCAAGGCATAAAAAGATGATTTTGTAGGGAAGAAAGGACAGAGGAGCTGGGCAAGCGCTTAAAAAGGAGAGGTTTGCAAACCTGCTCAATGTTAGGCTTCTCGAAGGGGGGGTTCCCCAAAGACCCCTCCACTATTGGCTGACTCATCTGCAAAATGCATTTTCTCAGCAGCTGGGGAGGAGGTGACAAGATAGTATCAGCATTAGCCTCACAAAGCTCCCTGTCACATATAGTTAAAGGTACTACCAGGAAGAGAGCCATGAAATATGTACCCCGGCATTGAACTCACAAAGAACTAAGTGTCCTGCTGTGTTGGCTGATGTGTCACCAGTACTGCAGATTGTTCCGGAGGAATTGGGGTAGCTTTTCAGAAACAACTTCATGTTCTGTCTCGCTTATCACTTACTGTCTGTTGTTAAAACCTGTTTGTCTAGCTAATCAGTGTCCCAACTGGGCAGCATGGAAGGAGAACTGACCGGTTCGGAGACATCATTGAAATAAATTGATTTGAGGGAAGTGATGACGGCATTACATAATTGGATTGAATACGTAAACTACTACTCTTTGGGGGTCCAACAAAGCCCTCCGCCATTTAACAAAGCCCTCTGCAGTTTAACAAAGCCGTCCTAACTACACACACAGCTAATGCGATTAGCCTGTCATTCCATAAATTAAGTGGCATCATTCTGGGGCTTGGGCAACAGGTGCAAGGTCAGACACTGACCCTAGGTAGCAAAACAGTTCAGGCTGTGAACACCTGTCTTGGAATGAAAGGGCGGGGCGGCACACCTTGAAGAGGTAGAAGTACACCTGCTTGGTGTCAGTGTCCTCCTCTTTGTGCACAGACATGAAGAGGTTCTCCACATCCACCACCATCCCCAGCAGCCTGTTGATCTCCTCCTCCGACACGTTCTCCAGGTGGGACACATGATCCGCTGCAGTTTCAATAACAGATCAGCATCTTGAAAGGAGGATGACTTACCCCATGCTGGCGTTACTACCCACACGTCCACTAGCAGTTAAATATTTGGCCATGTCATCACTGAAAATGAGAATTTGTTTGTGGAATAACGTTTTAAGACAAATAGCTCGTGAGACTCATGCCTCGATTACCGTTGGATGTAATAAAGGCTAAGACAGAGGCAGGCCAAAAAGAATTAGCAAAAACAAGACATTCTCTGTAGTCACCCTCTGTATACCCACCCTGATGTGTCCAGAAAGGAAAGAAATTCCACAAGTTCACCAGTTAATCAAAATGCATTCCAGATGACTACCTCATGAAGCTGCCTGACAGATTATAAAGTGTGCAAAGCTGTCATCAGGGCAAAGGTGGGTTCCTTTGAAGAATCTACGAGATTAAATGCAATTTGATCTCCAACACTTTTGGGTTGCATCTTGATTTCATTCGTTAGAACAGAGTTTGATGTCTTCTATTACTCTACAATGCGAGAAAAATGTCAAACTATAGAAATATCCTTGTATGAGTAGGTGTCCAAACATGATGATAAATGATAAATTCAGTCTATTACACTACAAGAGGTGGAAAAGGTGAAGTGGTCTGAAAGCTTTCCAAAGCAACTGTACATGAATGTGCCACTGTGTAACTATTAGATAATTGATCGATTATAGCCAAAGGTTTCTACTCTGTCCAATTTCTATTTAAGCTGTTTTGTTGTTCGCTCCAAAAGACAGTGACTTCAACTGTAAACATAGAATGTGAGGCAGCCCTGCAGATGGTTATGAAATGAATAACCTCTTTGTCAGTATCCATTGAATCTAATTGAGGGACTTATTCTCAAGGTTGATGAAGGGCCTTATGTCAACAACACTGAGGTATTGGTTATATTACTTCATCAAATGGAAGTTCATCAAAACGTCATCTGTTTCTCTACTGAATCTATATGTAAGGTGTTTTAATATTTTTGATATGATTCTTGTAACAATTACAGAAAGCACATGAGTATGCAAAACAAGTTAGAAAAAGATTCACAAAGAAGCAGGTCAATAATGCAGCTGAGTCAGGCTCCTGGGAGTGGACTTTCTTCATATTAGACTTCGCTGAAGCCTTCAGGTTAAATGTTCTGACTAATGCCTCATAACTGGGCTGGTATGTCTCTGGCAGGTGTGCAGGAGCTGCCGACTCACCCAGGGCATGTCCACAGCTGCGGCAAGACTCGCTCAGGCTGGCGGCTTGCTGCTGCAAGTCCATACTTCGAGTGGCTGTCGGCGGGTGTGGGTTCTTCCATCCATTGCATTTGCATGTGTCGCTAGCCTACAGCGGAGAGAAAATGGATTCCTATTCCCGTACTTTAATAATCAGTTTCATTCTAGCTCTTTGTCATGCTAGCTCTATATATTAATATGCTAACCATTACCTTAAGTTGATTGCTAGCCATAACTAACCTATCTGGTATTAGCTACAGTGAGTAGTATATTGTTGACAGTAACATTAACGTTATGTAGCTAGTTGCGTCTTTTTCTTCTTCATGTTTAAAACTAGTTTCAAACGGCTGTTTTGTTTCTGATTGTAGTGATTATTGTTCACGTCTGGGAACTCACTAGCTCATTGTTTTGGTTGGCTCTGCTAGCAAGCCTAGCCGTAATGACGTTAGTTAGCCGCCGATAGCTACCTTGCAAGCGGAGAAGACGCCGAGTTTCTCGAGCTTTTTCGCCCGTGGAAAAGCTCTGACTTGGGCTTTCTTCTGACTCGCCCGCTGCTGTTGGCTAAGACCTGGTCTGACTGGGTCACTGTTCCCTGATCCAGATCCCACCGTAGCAGCGTTTGCGCCAGCCGTCCCAGCACCGGACTGCGCTTGATGTAGCCGGGGTTGCAAGGCCTGTGTCGCCGGGTCCGACATATCAAAAAGCACGCGCACATCCACCACTGCCAGTTCCACTCTACCCCGTTGGTTCGCTCACCTTTCCAAGCACGCCAGCGTAAAAGAAAGGCACGATGGGAATTGTAGTTTGAGGCCCCAATGAGCGTCAACTGAAGACCCTAGGAATATATATCCCAACAGTCTATAAGTATAATAAAAACATGAATTACATTTATATAAGACAATACAGAATTAAAGTGTTAACCACCGTTAAGAAAAATTCAAACTAGAAAAATCCAGTAGAGGTCAGTAGAGCATACGAGTTACAAAATTCAGTGGAGCCTGTTGGTATAAGCTTTTTGTGTAATAATGGATAAATCATATAAATGTTTAACATTCATGCCTTCCAAATTGGGGCAAATGCTGTCTTCACAATTAGTCTGAAAACATGATATCTTATCCCAGTCATTACTGTCACAGAAGAGGCTTGGCCAACTAATTGCTCTCTGATGCATGGAAACAACAGTGGAGGAGAAATATGACGTGGGGAAACTAAGTATCACACTGAGCTCAGCTGGCTTCTAAGTGGATGATGAGGAACTACTGGTAAAAGGCTTCAGAATAACTGGAAACTGTCAACTGCTGAATACTCAATAACTCAGTGGTTGAGATTCTAAAAGCTGGTAGACAATCTCAGTTAGGTTTCTCTGGTTGTATGTAAAAAAAAAAATAGGTATATAGAATGCAACAAACTGCTTACTGATAGTTTCCCCCCAAAGTCACAACTACATAATACAATTACTGGGGCTAAATAAACAGACTACAATATTTACATATTTCAACAGGAACAGGGTAGGTGTAAAAGTAAACACGTCAAATAAATGCGTTTGTGTGTATAATATATGAAGAACTGATGGGCGTGTGACTTCATGGGTTCACAGTGGGCCTTGTAAACAGAGACGGTTGGTATCAGACCTCACACACCGACAGTCTGTCTGACGGTAAAGGAGTTAAAGGCTCAGGTGCGTCCGTGGCTGGATACCACAGGTCATAGTGTGGGCCCTTTTCAGATGTACTGGGTGAGGTCTTCTAATCACGGCTGTCATTATTCCTATGCAATACCACAAATGAGCAGACAGGCACAGTGAGATACCTTCCCCCATATTTATTGGTAAATTTACAATTTGCTGTTTTGCTTTGTCTAACCCGGATCCCACACTCCTGTTACCCCCCCCACCCCCACCCCCACCTCAGAACAGTGACAGCTGCAAGTACTGTTGTGCTAAGTCACTGATGTCATAACAGACAGCTAAAACGACACTGGTCAAAGGAATCCCTCCCTGATACCAAAAGTAAAAAAAGGAGGAAAATAAACTGAAAAGAACACAAAAGAAGACAGGACAGAATCAGAACACTCAATACCACAGAATATTCAGTAACAAAAGAATCAGACACACATGATAAAAAAAACAAAAACATTTCCATCACAAAAATAATTGAGGATGAACATATTATATTGAGATCGGGAAGGTATTGCATTGACAATAACTACTGATTGGTTACATGTTTGAAGAAAATAATAATAAGTACAGCAACATGTTTTCAATACACATTTGTAATTTAGGTCAGGAAAACAAATCTTGCTTTATGTTTAATTCCACTTTTGTCCTTGTATATGAGTGATTCAAAAACATTACATTAATGCTAAAAATGACTTACTGGTGACAATGATGCTAAATGCATTGTATACTGTTGGATATCACAGGTTATTGATTGAAAATCCTTAGGTGGTCTAGCCTTTCAAATCATACTGTTAAATGTGTGCCAAAAAGTAGAAGTAATAAGAAAAATAATGACAATGACAACAACAATAGTTGAGTTAAACTACACAACTGCTCTATCTGGAAGGAAATAAGTGTCCATTCTCCCATCTCCTTGTTGGGTTAAGGAACTGAACAGCCACTCTCCTTTACCTCTGCAGTGACATTCAGAAATAAGACGAAATTAAATCATGACAATCGCGACATGCACCCACCACCAAATTAAACAGGGCTAGAGCTTGAAGTGACAGGAGAAACATTGAAATACTGCAGTATTACTGGGGATAGCGACAGATTGACAGACAGAGAAAGAACGATGAAGAGCCTGTTCAGTATTCCTCCCAGTTGCATCAGATGTTATTTTCATTTTTTACAGAAATACAAAGAAACAAAGAAGAGCAGGCGGGTCTGTTAAGTGCGATTGATCTCTTCTTTTTCTCCTTAAATGGGGCTGTTATGTCCTCCTTTAAAACAGTTGGTCAGATCACTGGAAACTTGGGCTTGTGTGATGACAGCCGACTGGGTTGTGTGATGACAGCCGACTGGGTTGTGTGATGACAGCCGACTGGGTTGTGTGATGACAGCCGACTGGGTTGTGTGATGACAGCCGATTGGGTTGTGTGATGACAGCTGATTGGCTTGTGAGCTGGTTTGCTCATCAGTAGATTGGCCCGGTTGTGACTTACGATGGGTTGACTGTGGGATGTGTTTTTCAGCTGGTGGCCCGGTACTGCAGGTTACTTAGCACGTCGGTCCGGTTGGCTCAGTGCGTTAGTTTCCCCCAGGACAGCACTTGCCTCCACCGCCCTGTGGTGCAGCTTCCTGCAGGTCAACTCCTTGTCGGGCCCGGCCAACAGTTCCGGCTCCACCAGCTGGATCGTTTTTAGGAAGCTTCTTGGCTACACAAGGACAGGAAAAACCCATGGTGAGTAAACAGAGGCCTTCATGATCTCAGCACATTCAGTTCATTCTAGGATCATGTGTAAACTCAAGCAACAAGGTGCATGGTAATGTGCTATACAGCGTCAATAAACCACAAGCATAGAGCTGTTCTTCTGCACAACACTACATGGTTTGTCTGGAAACTCCGATCAGATGTGATATATTGGCCATTTCACCACAAGCCGTATACATTCCTTGCTGCTATTGGAAACTGGCGCAATACACGGCACATGTTTTTGTGTCAGGGGTTTGTGATCCGGTGACCAAAATAAAGTGGATCTCAAAAGTAATCACGCCCTTGGAGCCTTCCACATTTTGGATTACAAGGTGAAATCAAAATGGATTTAATCAAGGTTTTTGGGCACTGATTAACACAAAAACGTTAAAAGGACAAATGTAAAACAGATTATAACTGATTGCATTTGTATTCCCCCCTTTGCTATGAATGAGCTGTGACGCAACAAATTGTCTACAGACTTTACATATGTTTAACGAAGTCAACCTGCGTGCAATCAATGTGTTTCACATGATTTCAGGTTAAGAAACCGCTCAACAGGAGGCCCTACACTTGGCTAGTACAATTCCTAACAAGAACTACATCAAAAGCAAAACAAACCTATCACATGGGTTACTATTTTTTAATTAGAGATTCAGCATATTGTGTAGGCTAATTCATCAAACGGAAATCTACAGTATTTTAGGAGGGAAAGAGAAACTCAATAACACACACATCCAATGTCCCTGAAATTTCTCTGCTTATTTTACTGAAGAATAATATTCTACAAGTGTAAAAGAGGATATCCCCACTTAATCTTTTAACTCTTCTCGGTTTTTCAAGAACTTATTCATGTCACCTATAGAAAAATCTTATAAGCCAATAATCTTGGAGACTAGAGCTTTGCATTGGCATTAAAATCAAGGATAGCCCAACTACATCCCCGAGGAGGCTTGCAAAGATGCGCCATTCACAGTCGATTCATTTCGGACCTTGTCCTTTTTAATAGCACCTGTCGGTTTTTCGATAACTTATTGATGTCACCTATAGAAACATATGATATTCCTGTAATCTATGTGACTAGAGGTATTTATTGGCATTGAAATCATTTTGGACCTTGTCTTTTTCTATGTACTCTTTTTTACTATGTTGAGACAATCAATACGAACACATTATTTTTGTGAAAGCACTTTGTGACAACTGCTGATGAAAATAGGGCTTTATAAAATGAATTTGATTGATTGATTCTCTTGTATTTTTCGAAATTCATTCAATATATATTTTTTTGACTCCATATAGTTTGATGATGACCTAGTAGATGAACTGATGCTCTGGCTGGATGGTGATGCTGCGGAGAATGACCAAGCTAATATGGATGATTCGTATGCTAATGACCACAAACGGCGTTTGGCTCTGGCGGTTCTAGTGTTAAGTCACTATCTATAGCTAGATAGATAGATGGATAGATGGATAAATGGATAGATATGAACATGAAGAAGCTGGATGAGCGCAAGTAGCAGAGCAATGTACAGCTGAATGATGTCAAGTGAGGCGGATAAATTATGTGGCATCAAGGCAAGGATGGAGGGAAAAAAACAACGCAACAAGGCGGTAATGTATAGGCCTACAGCTCTGACGCATTTTAAATGCACGTCAAATTACCAAGAACACAATATAATGAATGAAAACAGACAATGAAATTGACTGTCATTAATTATAAAGCATGATAAGTGATTTCATATTTGTTATGTGATTATTAGATCTTCTAATGAACAGAGTTTTGATGGGAAATGGCATAATAATTTCAGGTGGCCCAGACATAATGAAGAGGGAACGATATGCTCCGTATTTCTAGAGGCTTTGTAAAGCCAATGTGTTTGTGGGCTTTGGAAAAAAGCCAAGGAGAAACTACAGACTGGATGCACTTAAGTCCATAAAATGTCTACTTTGGTTGATATTAGGGAGGACATTGTAACATCCATTAGCTGCTCAAGGCGACATGGTCAACAGGGCAGATTTAACACTATAATAGTTTTTTTTTTCTAGAGTGCATCCAGATATTATAAAGTATATCACAGAGGGGTGTCCAGATATTATAAAGTATATCACAGAGGGGTGTCCAGATATTATATAAAGTATATCACAGAGGGG
>JACXGJ010013301.1:0-16500 GCA_016801105.1 Esox niger | reverse complement strand
AGACAATGTGGGGAGACAATGTGGGGAGACAATGTGGGGAGACAATGTGGGGAGACAATGTGGGGAGACAATGTGGGGAGACAATGTGGGGAGACAATGTGGGGAGACAATGTGGGGAGACAATGTGGGGAGACAACGTGGGGGTACCTTCATGAATGTCCCTGAGTGGGCCATCCAAAGCCTGGACTTGAAACCCATTGAACATCTGGAGAAACCTGCAGATTGCAGTTTACTGACACTCCCCATCAAATATAACAACGCTTTAGAGGGTCTACAAAGAAGGGAACAAACTACCCAAATCCAGGCATGTGAAGTATGTAGAGGCTAACTCAAGACAACACTTTGATCAGTACTAAAGGCACTTCTACAAAGTACTGAAAAAAGGATCTGAATTCTTGAGCCATAAGTTTACTTTCTAATGAATTCAAATGTTTTTGCTTTGTCATTGTAGGTAGGTTCATGGCAAAACATATCAATTAGAAATCTGACAATGTGGTAGAAGTGAAGGGCTCTGAACAGTCCAAAGACCATGTGACTAGGTTAGATTAGTCAAATGTTTCTTATGGTTGCTTGAATTGAGGCCATTTACCATGTTTAGGCCTGTGTCCCCCACTTGATGCTTTGACTACTGATCTACCACTCCTCAGCTTGAAGGTGTCCTGCTACTATATGATCAACCACACCCAGAGCCTGGCTTCTCACAGGAAGCCATGCAACAACGAACCTTCTGCTGAGACCGAGACTGTTCCATTACTGGTCGTAATGAGAATTGCCACGGGTAAGCCTGATTTCCTATGGCCTTCAGATTTTTGGCTTGGTGTGGAAATGTTTTGCACTCAGACTCTACTGTCAGAAGCTGACTATAAGGACATCTGAGTAATGTAAATGTTGTATTGGCACATGTTCAGGTGGCATTTCATTTTAATATTTTGTGCCTACCGAATTCTACCCATGCTATCTACGTTCCAGACGCCTCATATAAGACGTTCCACCAGGTTGAGGAATATCCGGTGGTCCGGTACCTGAGACGGCCTCTGCATATTGAGGTGGAACTGACCAGGTCCACGGACCCTGAGGTTGAGTTGATTTTGGATAACTGCTGGGCCACACTAGACAAAGACCGTAACTCCAAACCCAGATGGAGTCTTATCAATAATGGGTAACCATTTTAATTTCAAACCAAACAGGAAATGTATTCTGCGTACTTAAGGCTGATTTAGGCACTTGTCTTTCCAAGTCCCAATAGTGTAATCTAGTCAACTGTAATTATTTGTCACAGATTTGACTTTTTGGTCATTATGAATGCGGTGTCTATAGAATGTTAATCACCATGGTAATGACCTTGGTTTTCAAAAAGGCTTTATTGACCAAGGCATTCTTGGCAGGAAGTGGATGCAGTTAGATTCATAATTTACTTACATTTTACTAAACAAGCAATTTATGTAAGACATTGTTGCCTCAGACTATCCACGATTTCTGTTTAGTGGTTATATAGGGATTATATGCACTTTCTGTTTAAATGGTTCATTGGTTAACTAGTCGCCTAGACAGTTTACTAGCTTATACTGAACTTAATCCTCTACACTTGGCTTGATCTTTCATGTCAATCAAATGAATTGGCTCTGCGGTCATGCAGGGAAGGTTCTGTTGTTGTATGTGCAATGGTTGGTTAATGGCGGAATTTGACGGTTGGGTTGCATGCACTGTCAGATGAAAAGGCTGAGGGGTCGTCTATTCGTACGTTTCAGCTAATTGCTATGGGTAGTTTGTTCTTGCCAACTGTGTTCATGCGCGCTACTGGAGAGCCTGCCCGAATAGTCGGTTATTCAGCACTGATATGTTTAGAAGTCCCGCGGTGCTTATCTTTTTGCAGGGAAACCAGCGTTTTTCGCTAGTCATCTAAATTTACGATTTGCTGGCCACTGTCTGACTGAGACTGATTTTGTCAAGTTCCATATTTGCGTTTAGCCCAACTATGATTTGCTGTGGTTACGACTGACTTATTGATGCGGTGTTGCCGAAATCACAGAGCGATCTTGGAAAGTGAGATTTGTTACTGGGGTTTGTTGCTGTGAAGGGTTGATTTGATGAATTTTGATGAGTCGTCGGAGTTTCTCAGACGGAACATTGTACTGACAGGTCGTTGCCAGGGTATTACTGCATAACGCAGTCATTTTTTTATGGAAGTGTCTGCGGTGTTTAATTTGCTTTAAAAACAGGAACCCATATTTTATTTGTTACTGACTGTTGCCATGAAACTACCGCGTCTAGAACAAGGTGTCCCTATTATGTTGCTCGTGACTGACCTATTCGACACCGTTGCTACATGGCTAGCCAGCTAGAATTCTGCTCCTGTGCCATAAATTCGGCTCCTTGCACCATAAATTAGAAGACCGCCAAATTAATCAAATGGCGACCCAACCAGTGGCCTACAGACATACAGCATTCTGAACCGTTCTGCTTTCTGTGCGTACTTTCTGTTGCAGTATGGGTTTGAATCCAGCCCATTGGCCTTGTTCTTTGTTATTTTTTTATCTGACCTGTCACCTAATCATCCCTCTAACGCTGGTAGCTGTGAGGACCCAGAGGATCCGTATCGCGTGGTCTTCAACCCGGTTGTGGCTGACTCCAGAGTCCTCTTTCCCTCCCACTTCAAACGCTTCGAAGTCCACATAGTTGCCTTCACCAAGGATGCCGATACGCTGACTGACAAGGTAACAGAGGTTGAGTCCTTAATCACTAAAGTAGTACAGATTAACCCACAGACACTGGAGTTGGCTTGACAGCTGTGCTTGGAGTCAATCCTCCCCTTTTTAAATGAAATGTTTTTAAAATCCTAGGTCTTCGTTCATTGTGACGTGTTCATCTGTGACCCAAAAAGTCAAATTAAAGGGCAGTGTAGTGGACAATGTGTGAACCGGACCAATACAAAAAGAGGTATGGACTGTTTGAGGCTGTTCAGTTATAACCCCCCTCTCCTTTCCTGAACTAATAGTTATTTTCTGTCTCAACAGGTCAAAGAAATGTCAAGAACACCGCTGAGAAGCCTTCTTTGTACGTCTCGTCTGGATTCGTTCCTCTTGCTTAGCTGTCCTATTCAGACATGTGGAAGTGTTGTAATTTGTCGTTTGGTGTAATGTTGTTTGGCAGTAGGCATGGCCGGTGTTGTTTGGGTCAAACCTGGACATTTATAAAATAAATCCTGACTTTGCAGGCTTTTGCACTGCGCATTCATTGATCCTTTGATAGTACTCTTCATGTTGGTTTGCACAGGTGCATTCCATGCTGTCACCAGAGTACAACTTTGGTTTGCTAATTTGTTAAAGGTCCAGCATGGGAATTGCTCACTGCACCTGTTAGTTTGCTCAATTTACCTTTAATCCAGAGACATACTGCAAGATTTAGTCTTGTACAGTAAGCTTGTCACAGCAAGTCGTTGTGGTTTTAATTGGTACAAATTCTTGTACACTGCATTTTGTTTTGAAACTTACACAACAGGACAATGTGTACGTTAAGATGTTGGTATCAAAGTCGTAATGTTTATAAGGCCCTGTACGAAGAATTCAGAGTTTCCACAGATTTGAACTGATTTCCAGGGCATTGCTACTCATCTGCAGGATCATGGATATGAACTATGAATAAAGTCCAGCGCTTGCCCCGCCTTTGGTTGTCCATTACAATCCAGGTCTTACCTTTTGAAGTCATAATGAATTGACCCTAATTTTATTGGCCATGTGCTGAATACAAAAGTCCTTAATACTTGGGAGGCAGTGGCAATGCCTATGGAGAGACCATTGGAATAACAAGAACAGGAGTACTAGTATATGATCTGAGGGGGCTGTAGCATGTGAACAGAGGTCTGGCTGTTGATAAAAGAAAGGCCATTATTGAAATGCAATATAGTTAACAATCTTGTCTGTCAAAAAAGAACAGACAAGAACAACATTAGAACGGACATTAAGCATATGTACCGACTAGATTAACAATACTGCCTTACTTCTGAGAGTGCTGCTAGCATAATATCCTGCTGCTAGAAGAACGGTAAAAAAGCCTTGAATGGCCATCACAACTTGCAGAACTTTCTGGAAGACTATCTACTCTCCCTGAACCAAAAGGATATTTTTTTTTCTTAAATTCAGACCTCTCTTCGTTGGAAGTTCTGTACAAGAAACAACTCATGAAAAGGGCACAGATCAGTAGGTTCATGGTTAAGTATTGACCAGTAACCGGGAGGGCTCCAGACGTCTGTTAAAATAACCACCCTGAAATAAGATTCACCCTCAATACTGATCAAAGATCGATAGAAATCACATTGATTTAATAAAGAACACCTTTGTTACAAATTGCTTATTCATATGCCCAGACTAGAAACCCCAAAGACCAAGCAACAACTACGTTGTGCACAATTATTAGGTGAGTATTCGGATACAATTTTTGTTTCTATACATATTTTCAAACTCCAAACCATACTAACTTGCATGGATTTAATCATTCTCAAGTGATATGGATGTGTGTAATGAGGGTGTGGCAACAGGGAATTTTACATCAAGTTGTGAATAATTATAAGGCAACTTCATGACCTCAGGGAAAACAGGCCAAAAAAGTCAAATATTTTTAAATTCCTTTCAGATGGATGCAACACTCTTGAAATAGCTAAACTGGATTGTCCAGAAGTACAAGGTATTAAGTGCTCACAGACATAGCCAAGGTCAAGAAAACTGAAACATGACCCCCACTGAATAAGATTCACAAATTAAAGTGCATTGATTGGGCAAAGAAATACCCAAAGCCCGATTTTTCAAAGGTTTAATGGACAGACGAAATGAATGACTGTTGATGTACAAGATGGATGAGCCTGTGGCTGAATCACTAATGGACACAGGGCACTATCTTTGAATCAGGCACGAGAGCAAGGTGCAGGAGGGCTACTGGTATGGGCAGCTATCATTAAGGACGAGGTAGTTCGATCTTTTCGGGTTGAAGATGGACTGAAACTCTGATACCTACTGACAGCTTCTGGAAGATAGTTTCTTTAAACAGTGGTACAGGAAGAAGTCCTCTGCATTCAAGGCCTTGATCTTCATGCAGGACAAGACTCCATCACATGCATCCAACTTCCTCACCTGGGTCAAATCCTATTGAGAATTTGTCAAACGTGAGATTTACAGTCAGGGAAGACAATACACCTTTTGGGAGGCTGTGGTTGCTGCTTCAGCAAAAATGTTTCATGAACAGATAGAAACTGACATGGACGGAAGGCTCATGTCAGGTAAAGAAAAGAAAGGTGGTCACTGAATATTTTTGAAAGGACAAGCATTTGTGGGGACAGTTCCGTTTAGGTGCCCTACCAAAATTGTAAGGTTATTAAGTAAAGTTCTTTGTTCATATAAGTACACTTAACACCTAAATTGTTCATACATAACTAATACTTAGAACATTGTTACTTCTTTGGTTTAATGGCAACTACACTATGTTGAGAAGTAGACATGAATTAAGCATCAAAATTGCTCATACATTCCAACCCATTCCTGCATTAACACTATACTTTAAACTATAATATCTGCAAAAACACCAGTAGACTGGCATGGAAATGATCTGTCAGATTAACGTCACTACATTAGCTCTTCAGTTTAGAGACTGGCTTTAGTCTGTCAGGATCCACATTACCTAGAATAACAATCACACCTGCAGCATTTCCTTGCTACATAAAATGTGCATTTCCAGCAAGATACATCAATAATGAATTGCCCAAGAAGCTGAGGGACAGGAACATTTGGTGCATGTTTTACTGAAAGATTTGATTTAACATAGATGGCTACTCAAACTTTCATCAACATAACCATGTTTGAGTGTACCAGAAAATCTGGATCTGTGGCATGCATCCAAATCAGAACCATTCCACACATTGTTCAGTGAAGGCCCTCAATGTAAATTTGAATATTCACAATTTAAATTAAGGTTAAAAAAAAAAAAAACGATTGAGAGTCTGTGGTACCCCTACTCTGTTACAAAATCTAAATGGCACACCACAAGGTCTGAGCTTGCTGGTAACGCTTGAAGGTTAAAACCAAATTCCATCATGCTATGCCATCACTGAGCCCCAGTAACACCCCACATCTGCATTGTCCAGTTTAACTCAGGTTCTGCAAGTCATGTTTGAGGTTAAACTGCACAGTATGCATTAACACCATTGTTTCACATCAAGGCTAACCAGCCATTGGAATACCCAAGTATGGCCGGACAAGCATTTGTCCTGCAATACTTAATTTACCCTCAAGCAGTTTCCAAACACTACCTCCGGAAATCGTTTCTAGAAGCTTGTACAATCAGTAATTTACACAACACAGAAATTAAGAGAACATCATTTTATTGAACTTCAGACTGTTTCATTGGATGAGTCAGACAAAATAATGAGTCCTGATGAGACCTGGTGCTTCCGTTGCTGGCTGGCTTCGGCAGCCCTGCGGCCTAGAACATAATGTAAGGAACAAAATTAGGTTCACACTACAGCCATTTAGAGAGTCAGGCAATTCAGGGACATGATCATACCCCTTTTTGTGCTGGTAGGTCTTGAAGGGTTTGCATTCCTCTGGGGATTTGCACACTGTCCAGAGCAGATGCCATCAAGCTTAGTGGTATCACAGAGGACTGCCTCACAATGAACAAAGACCTATGAACGGCAATGTGAAGTGTCAACATGAGTCCACACGCTTCCAAGTGAAGCAGATACAGCAAGGAAATCTACATCACCTGTCCTTTGACAACCGTCTCATCTCTTGTGAAGGTGAACATCTTGATGGAGAAGCGTTTGACATGAGAAGGGATCTGAATCCTGGCATCAGCAGTGACTGGATGGAAGATTGTGAGGTAGCGGTCATCAAGGTTCTCACAGCTTCAGGTAGAAAATGAGCAGAAGGTTAGACAGAACCCTGTATTGGTTAATGCACACTGTCAGTAGTTTGCAATAGAAGACATTGGCCCAGTTCCATTTGGCTGCTAGTGAGTGTGACTAGGTTGTCACTTGAACTGTATACAAGCAAACCAGTTGCTTTTGCTAACCAATGGAGTGAAACTTCTATAATCTAAATATGCTTGCTACCTGTCCACAATAAGGTCCCAGCTAGGAACAGAAGTTCTGTCCTCATGCAGAGTGGCCCAGCAGTTCTCCAAAACCAGCTGTATCTGGGAGTCAGCAGACTGCATCAGTGCCACCTCAAAATATAGAGCCTCTCTCAAGTACTTGACCACTGGGTAGTCTTCGGTTCGGTAGAAATCATCATAAAAGGCATCTGAAAGAGATCAGTGATTGCAAAGTGTACTGTGAGGCTTCACATTGTGACTAGGTTAGGGTCGGCACAGTGAGAGAACGTAAGTTGTCTGCTCACCCTTGGATAGGGTCATTTGGACAATTAGACGTCCCACCCCAGGATCAGCAATTGGGTCATTTATCCTTGCTGTGGTTCGGAAGTCCATGGTCTTGTTGGCATTAATGAGGTAATAGCAAGACACTATATGCCTGAAAGACATTTGACAAGTAATGTCACAGCAGTTGCCGGAGGGGAAGAAACTTCAATATATCATGTCTTACCTATACTCTGGATCAGCAGAACTTTGTTTGCTTGTACTATGGTGCATGGAGATTTCATTCTCATACACCATGAGGTTGTCAAAGAACTAGAGACAGAACAATTAGGGCTACAAAAGACAGCCATGCCTGAACACCTGAGCAAATTAGCATAAAGAAAAATGCTAATGTATTTGGAGTCCTCAGGTTTACAGTCACCTGGCCCCGCTGATTTTTTTGGGGAAAGAAGTAAATGTCTTACTGTTCTGGTGGTGCCACAGGAGTTGAGGTTAAAGGAGAATAAAGCAAAGCGGTCACTGCTGAAGGAAGGTTTACATGATTGGTCCCTCAAGGTCAGGTGTTCAGGGTTTAGGTGGCGCACTGACTCCACCTTGACAGCCAGGGCGGTCATTGTGCCGTTGGGGTAGCACTCTGGAGTTCAGAGGACAGACAGTGACTTCCTGAAACTTTATTCAAACATTTCTTCAAATTAAGTCAGAACTTGTGGTACAAACCAGTTGTGGTCAAAGGGAAAAAGCAGGCAAGTGAGAAGTCATTGAGTTTCCACATGTTAGGCATCTGCACCAGCAGTAGGTCCAGTCGTGCCAGTATGGAACTGGAATGAACCACCTAGAAAGTAAGTCACATTAACAGCAGTCATGTTGAAGGACTGTCAGAAACTAAACCCAAAACATTAAGTTGTATAGCTTAATATTGTCTGAAAATTCCCACTGTTCTGTGGTGATTTGTGGTATAACAGTCTGGGACTATTGCAATCAAAACCTTCCAGCCTGATGTGTAAAATCCCATCTCTGAATCTAAAAAGGTTGATAGCCTGGTGTGGCTTAGCAAACATGCTTGTGAGGGACATTGTCCTAGGGTCACTTACTGCCTGTGGCCAAAAAAACAATTGAATCTTTAAGTCATGACCCCTTGTTTAGGAAGTCAGTCACAAAGCCTAAACCTTTCAGACAATGTGCTTAAGCAGCATGTGAGAAGGCAAAAACCATACCTCAAATGTAGATTCGGGGGAGAGGTGTGGTACTATGATGCTGAAGTGCGTGCCGTTCTCAGAGAGACTGTACAGTTTAGCCAAATCAGAGTCCAGCTCACGCCATGACCCGGTGTTAAGCATCATGGTCTGGAAGTTGTCCCCACTGCTTCCATATTTCACAGAGGCATAGAAGTTCTTCTGGTCACAGCTTCCTGTGATCGTGGGAATAACTGACAGAAAATTCAGGTAAGCAAAGGAACAGGTGTTGACATGATGGACCAGTTGAGAGTCAAGGTGACCGTACCAACATCTTCCAGGGAAGCCTCCACCTCAGCAAGGTATTGGAAGGGTATTTGTTCAGGCAGGATGAGCAGACCAAAGACCATGAGGAGGTAGTAGGAAGTTGTCAAGGGATCAGGGTTCTGCAGAGTGTGGAAGCAGCATTACAGGCATACATCTATGCATACAAAGTCTGAATTAAGTCAGGATTTCTGGTTAGGTACATAGAAATCAATTTTATGACAGCCTGTGCTAGCAGGTTCGAGACAAAGATCCTCAAACTGAAGCAGTATGTCTACAATACATCACCCAAGGGACATACATGTTTCTGGACGACCTCATCTGAGAAGGGAACTCTTAGGGAAAATGTCTTGGAATTGTTTGCAAAGCGGTGCTCCTGAACATCAAAGCCTCTGGCATTGCATTCTACAACTGTCAGCACCCCGATGGAGAAGTTGAAATTCAGCAGCTCCACATCGTGGAGGAAGGGCCCCAGAAGGACATCAAACACCTTCTGCTCCGGAATTGTGTCTGGAAGACCATTTGCAAACATTAGTTCACAGGCTGAACAGGTGGGATTGTGAACTGCAACGTCACAGCGAGCATTCCATGTTCTACAGGGTAATTCTATGCAAGGTCCAGTGAATCATTGCCATGTTAAACTGGTTAAGCTTTAGCCCAAGGTTCACGTCACCCTGCCCATCATAATAGAACTTACAGTCGATGATTTGTGGAGGCCTCAGCATCATGGGGGTGGTGATGGGGAAGAGGACCTTGTATCTCGTGTCAGCCTGTGTGTTCTCAGCTTTCCACACAAACTCCAGCATGGGTTCAATAGTAAAGGTAACATGGTATTCCTCATTTAAGGTGTGACTCTGCAATCACAAAAGGACAGTTAACCTTGACTCAAGTGCCACATCAAGGCTCACTGCAACAGGAATTAGTCCAGGTGTAGACAGTTAAGACCTGAAAAGTACACCATGTTGAATTAACTAGAATTGGACTTGGTCAAAGTGACAAAGTCCAGGCCACAATTCCCTACAGAATTGTGAGGTAAATTTAGTTGACACCATGGGAGCCAATGAAGGTCAAATATTTTTGGGTACACAAAACCACAACCTTCAAGGTCAGTCTTGACCTTGTGACATTACCCACCCACAACCTCAATCTGACCTTATAGTAGCCATCTGGTGACCCCACTGGAATCTCAATGACGATGTGAGTGGAACTGATGGACAGTCTGTAGCGTCGGGCAGACATCTTCGTCTTGTCCAGCCTCTGGCCGTCAATGCCCATGTGAGTTTCAAGGATTTTGACAGAGCCAGAGATAAGCGGGGAGATGCGACGAGGCACATGCCAGGTGATCACCTCATCTGTGAAGAGCACCCCACCTGTGCCAGACAAGGACGGAAGACATGATCCTCATGGCAAAGGGACAACAGCCCATTCTGGTAGAGTTGATAGACACAGGGATGACAGTATGGTCAGATCGTCCCATACACACCTGTGGGACAGGCAGCAACCGAGTCCATCACCGTCAAACCACTGATTTCCTTATAGTAAGTGGACACGCTGAAGACCTCCATGGGAACTCCAGCCACCTGTTGACAGAGTGCAGGATTATGGCTTGACCCTGGCAGGTTAAACAGGAAAGTTCTGCAGCATTGAAAAGTCAGCCAGGAAGACTCACTTCCTCAGAATAAGTCTCAGGCATGTTGTAGGGGCTTCGCAGCACTAGTCTCTTTGGGGTTGTCATTGCACCATAACCAGACATCAGAAAATCCTCCAGTACCATCACTTTCATCTCTGGTATGTGGAACGCCATCTTCCAGATGCTGTTGGGTGCACTGATAGCCTATAGCAAAAAGCTTTTAAGTATAAACAGCTCTGGGGAAAGTGTTGACCAGCTTCAACTGTGTTGAGGTAATCCTTAGTAATAAAGTAAAACAAAGGAAATGATCTCAAAAGGAACAGGACAGAAAAATGAATATTCCAGCACACTAGTGACTTACGTCAGGAATGGCATTGCTTAAAGACTCATGTTGAAATTTATGTCCTTTGAAGGTTTTGATGGGAGTCAAAGTTGGGACCATGATGGTTGAAACCTGAAGGGATGACACCAACATTACCATCATACTACACCCAAGAGATACTTGGCTTAAGTGGATGTAATGACAAGCCAAGGAATTCAAGACAGCCTAACCTCCATGTAGTTCCTGTCACAGAGGACTTCCCGAGAGGCCCAGGCAGAAAAGCTACACATCTTGGTGACTTCATACTCCACCGGCTGAGGAAGGTGATCTCCATACATCTTAAGTCGCAAGCCGAGGTGGAACGTCGTGTCAGCCTGTAGAGCATTTAGTCTGAGACAATGGCTGAACCAAAACTACCTCACCAACATCGCCATTGCAAAGGCTAACAACCCTCTGTAGTGCCAAACTAAATTACTGATTTAATTAACAGGATGCTAATGCACAATTGGGCGGGAATAAGTTACACCCTGAACATTACTGTATTGAAATGTGAGAATCAAGGAATGAGTTGAACTAGCTACATGATAGCCTCAAATGCATCCCATTTAAATGATAAGTGAGAACTGCTTCTAGCCTATTGAAGCAGAGTCATTCTAAGTCATCCACAACACATTAGAACTATTTTGATTTGAGAGCATTGCCAATTAAATCAGGCAGAGACCATAAGCAGGTGCTGCAACAGTTTACCAGTTAAAGGTTACCTACTTTTCTACACTCAGGAAAAACATACCTGGTTAGAAACATAACAGCCTGACAAGGAGGCAAATATTTTGGTGTTGCCCCAAGGGTCTGACTCCATGCTGTACCCACACTGGGCAGCCAAGGTGGAAGACAACTGTATGATGTCAGAGCCGTCTGGAGGAAAACAAAACAAAAAACTGTAAGAGCAGAAAGAAAGCATTGTCAAGCGGCCAAAGGAATACTCTTGACCACTCACTGATGGCTTCAATTTCTAGCTGGCTCCCCACAGCCAAATCTTTGTCCAATGTTAGCCTCATGACATTCCCAAGGCAGTCTGACCTCAATCCACTGTCTGCTTGGAGAGAAGGAAAATATGTCACAGATTATTTCTCAGGCACTGAAAACACAGCAGCTCAAAAGCTAAGAACAAAACATTGATACAACTTCCCAGTTAGAGCATCCTTACTTGAATGTGAATTAGGCTTGGAATATAGCCTCTGGTACTGATGGCCAGGGATGGAAACAGCCAGCAAAATCCATCCCACACTAAAACAAGAAACAGGAACTCAAATGTCTTCCAAATACCTAGAACAAACATAAAATGACTGAAGGTACTTACAGACATCCGTGAACACACAACATGCCAATCCAAAAAGAAACTTCAGAAAAGAACCGGCCAGAAAACCAAAAGACAAACTACACAACGGGAACGCAGTACTCAATGTCTCTAGAGGCCATCCACAGGTGTTTTATACCGTAACTAATCATTAGCAATCAACTACCCACACCCACAGCTCGTTAGCTTCAATCACAGAGTAACAGTGGGACGAGACCGGCTGTGCTCGAGCAACTGCTCTCTCAATCGTGGGTAAATTAATTTTGTCCAATCTCCACGCGATGGCGACATGCCGGCCAAATCAGGCCGAGTCATACGTAATCATGTGTTTTGTTCTCCAAGGATTAATTGACAGATAGAAGTGGACACCCCTGTCATGTATTGTAAATATATTTACAAATCCTTATTCATTCATGCAGTAGAATGTTTGTCAACTAAAAACAGTGGGTCCTGCAGAGGCGTCGTGCGTCTCAAATTGATCCTGGTTCTGTGAGCGACTTGTAACGCAGAACATTTTACACTCACGCCAACAGTTGAGATACATTTGAATAACGTTATACTGTATATTTACATTATGTTTTGCAACGCTCGCGCACGCTGTGTAGTCTGAATGTTAAACAAAAAAGGGTGATTTAAGAAATAAAATGATATCTGCGCTCAAAGTTGTGCTTATTTTTGCAGGGTTTCTGGGGAATGTATTAGGAAAGCAATGAACAGGAGACTAAATATTCTGCAGAATCTGCAGAATTTCAACTGTGTAGAAAAGTTATTAATTACAAGTGTGTAGAACTATTATTAAATCTGTAGAATATATTTTTAGCAACAGAGACTGTACGTATAAAGCTAGCAAAATCAAAAAAGAAACACTGTTTTACGATTACAGTAGTAAAAAGATGTCATATCCCAGTCTCATATACCACAGCTATCAGCCAAGCCCCATTCAGGATTCAAATACCACAGTTTATAAGAATACTTTATTTGCATTCAAATACAGGCATATGTGCTACACAACTTACAGAAATATAATTTTTATTGAAAAGAGAGCAGCCATCATAATAATCTAGAGCCATAAGATTTAGTCATACATGACCAAAAGGGAAAGGGTTGTTAAGCACTCAAGCTATATTCTTAGTTTTATAAAACCAGATATAAATCAAACTGGTGACAAATTTAATGCAACTTCTTTTATCATTGTTCAATAACATGCTCATATTTCCCGACTCGTAAAACAGACTTTTTGCAGATAAAAAGCAGGTTCTAAAGACCTGTACACAATGGTGAGTCTGCAAGCCCTGTGTAACAAACCAAAAATCAGGGCCAGCCCTTGTCTTTTGGGGGCCTTAAGCAACATTTTATCTGGAGACCCCTGACATTTGGGGGCCCCAAGCGGATGCATATGTCGTTTGTGTCTAGGGCCGGCCCTGCCAACAACTGCCACCTAAAAGCATCTGACCCACTGACCCACAGAACCAGCTATCCATGTAAAGTGGTAGACCACACTAGGCTGCATAAGGATATTGTTGTGGATAAGTGCTAATGGGAGAGTGGATTTAGTGTGTTGTTCCCAAACCTTGCAGCCTGGGGTTTGCACCATTATCTTGACAATCAGGGCCATTTTATAATTGCCAGAGCTCTATTACAAGATGCATCTTTCCCCAAAATTTGGTAAAAATACAAAAGGAATTCTGGTCAGGAGTGTCAAGATATCATGCAGATTTCTGAATATTCGAAAATCACTCCCCAACTGAATTTTTTTTACATTTGTTTCTGCAATATTTGGTCATTAAACTGGAGAATGAAAAATGTATAGAGAATGAAAAAAACAATTGGCCTGTGGGTGTAAACAAGACTTCAAATTACCAGAAATAGAAAATATTCTTAAAACATCAGAAACATCATAAAATTATCAATTGTTTGTGCTCATTTAAATGGCAGACAAAATGGCTATATTTCCTTTTGTGATGTCTAGGTCATTTGATGTATGGGTGTAGATATGGGGATACCAAATAAATACTCAATAACCCCTGTTCATCTTGTGTTCTTGGTCCAACAGTGTCTGCCGTAAGCTCACTTTGGCATCTTCGAAATTGGGATTGAGTTCTATGGCCTTTCTGAAGTCCCTCTGGGCTTCTTGGAAAAAACCTGCAACAAAGGAATGTAATGTATCTAATTCAACCAACGTGCTACAAGTAATGTGGTAACAGAAAACCTGAAAGACTTCTTTGCCAAAAAAGATCTAGTGGATGAATTAACAACCCCACCTAGTGACACGAATGGGGACTGAAATACAAAACTTTTAGGCATTATTATTTACAATGTAGCTAGATTCACTAGCCGGACACAGTTTAATACCTAATCTATAACGTATTAGTCCTCTGTTGTAGAATGGTACTTCGAAATGGCAGTTGGACTCGATTGCAGAAGTGTAGTCCTCCATTGCTTCATGAAAATCCACCCTTAAATACTTTATCTGCCCACGATTGTTGTAAGCAGTAGCAAGGTCACCGGCGTCACAATTTCTGAAATAAATAACGGCACAGGATGTTTCCAAATGAGCAAAAACTGCATTTTTGATTCAGCGAAAGATTTTCGTTCAGTTCACAGCAAGCGAGCGTTCAACAAAAGTCAGTTGCATGCCGGTTAGATTTCATTGTGTTATTGTTACCTTGTTTGCAAGCATGAGGTTAGATAGTTTGTATATAGTTCTTCAGCCAGTATAAAATTATGTTTTTTAAACTCAACATGGGCGCGTTCAAGAGTTGGACAACCGTCTTGCTCCATTTAACGCATTAACGTTGTTAGACTGGGAATAACTCCGTTTTCCGCATTCGCTACACTTTCCGGAAATGACGATGACATCCAATCAACGCCTGTTGCGTGTTGATGTACGAGTTTGGGATGCAAAGAACCTTATAAATTATTACCGATTGTTAGATGCCTATTCATTGTGGAAAGGGTGACTCTGTGATTGCCTTTGTAATGGCTTGTATCCGTTTCAGTAAAACCGAAATTGTATCTTACAAGCCTCCAATAGCCCTGGACAATTTTCAGACCAAATATATTTTACCAAAACCCCAAAATTTCGATTTTAGAGTTGTAAATATTATATAGTAGCAGTAAAATGAACATATAACACAGAGAATACATTTTGAACAAAATGATTGTGTTGTTTTTGTGAAGACGAGATTGGATGGAACATTTTTGTTTTTCTTCATTTTAAACTGGGGATTTTTCTCAGAAAAATTATTCTAAGTAACTTTTGAAATGCTACCTATATGCACATTTCTAAAACTAAATACGTTTCCAGAAAGGCGTTTTAGCACGGACGTCGCGATTAAAGAAACTTGGATGTCGTCAAATTCTTTCGCATTAATTCCTGCTTGCACTCCATGGCATGGTCTTTCTTAAATACGAACAATAAAATAATTAGGTAATCTCCTGTTCACAAGGAAAATTCTTAAACTACATATATTCAAATGTTAATGCAATTTCACAAATGCATTATCAATAAGTGTTATTTGAGACAATATTAAAATGAAAATACAATAATCCAAATTGCATTTGCATTTTCACAGTCATATGGGCGTTTTCTGACAATAATTACATTCAAATGGAATAACGGTTTGATTTCAATTTCATATATAGAGGTGGAGACGTACCCCGCTTTACAGTGGACTTAAACTATAGTCAAATGTTAATGCAAACTTAAAATGCAATATAAACAATGTTGCCTAATTTTCCATTTGTTCAAACATCTATGTCTCAATTAAAATGTAAATGCGCTTTCTAACTCCTTGAAAATTGAAATGAAAACGGAATTTGTCATCTAATTTTTAGAGACCCGAATATGCTGTGGAGGGGACAATGTTTAATTGTTAACAACGTCCCCGGTCAATTGTATTTCCATTTTCAAGTCACGGCGCTCTTTTAGGGACATCATTTGATCATGAAAGTGCATGGAAGACCTCTCATCAAGGCGGGTCTTCAGTTAAGACGTAACTTCTGTGTTGACCTGTGCCAGCTTTTCGCTACGGAAGTCTATTTGTCTGTTACTGGGGCAATGGTGGCATTGGCTGGTAAAGGGAAGTTACCACTTAGGCTGATCAGTTTGATGATGTCGACCACCTCATCTCGCCAACAGAGGCTCCTGACAGAGCTGAGCAGTTAGCTGATATTATTGCAGAAGCCTCCATATCTGACACCGGGAGACGAGGTGGTGTTTACAAATTTAAGAGAGGTGATGGAGAGACTGTCCGACACACCCCGTTCTAGCGGAAGACCAGCTCTCGATATCCCTAGTGAGGTTATTGAGACATACCTGTTAACAGGATTA
>JACXGJ010013300.1:0-16594 GCA_016801105.1 Esox niger | reverse complement strand
CAACGTTGCTAGCGTAAGGTCAATGAAGAATAGGCTATGGAACAGCAGATGCACCAAACTCCATTACATGGCGTGCGTAACGGCCACCATTTTGGTGCAACCTGGTGATTTTCTTACGTAGGCTGTGGGGCACGTACGTAAACAAAAACTACGGCAATCGCTTCATTGGAATTAGCCGCTTAACGGTAAGGGAAATTTAGATAACTTCATAATCTATTAATAACAGTATACCGCAGTATACCGCTCCGCGGATCCGCGGAGCTGGTTTTATCCGAGTTAAGGTCTGGAGGCTGGCTAGGCCACTCCAGGACCTTCATGTGCTTCTTCTTGAGCCACTCCTTTGTTTCCTTGGCTGTACGTTTTGGGTCATTGTCATGCTGGAATACCCATCCACGGCCCATTTTCAATGCCCTGGCTGAGGGAAGGAGGCTCTCACCCAAGATATGATGGTACATGGCTCTGTCCATTGTCCCTTAGCAGAAAAACACCCCCAAAACATAATGTTTCCACCTGCATGTTTGGCAGTGGGATGGTGTTCTTGGGGTCATAGGCAGCATTCCTCCTCCTCCAAACACGGTGAGTTGAGTTGATGCCAAAGAGCTTGATTTTGGTCTCATCTGACCATAACACTTTCACCCAGTTCTCCTCTGAATCATTCAGATGTTCATTGGCAAACTTCAGACAGGCCTGTACATGTGCTTTCTTGAGCAGGAGGATCTTGTGGGCACTGCAGGATTTCAGTCCTTAACGGCGTAGTTTGTTACCCATTGTTTTCTTGGTGACTTTTGTCCCAGCTGCCTTGAGATCATTGACAAGATCCTCCTATGTAGTTCTGGGCTGATTCCTCACCATTGTCATGATCATTGCAACTCCACAAGGTGAGATCTTGCATGGAGCCTGAGACCTAGGGAGATTGACAGTTATTTTGTTTCTTCCAAATTGCGAATAATCGCATCAGCTGTTGTCACCTTCTCATCAAGCTGCTTGGCGATGGTCTTGTAGCCAATTCCAGCCTTCTGTAGGTCTACAATCTTGTCCCTGACATTCTTGGAAAACTGTTTGGTCTTGGCGATGGTGGAGAGTTTGGAATCTGATTGATTGATTGCTTCTGTGGACAGGTGTCTTTTATACAGGTAACAAGCTGAGATTAGGAGCACTCCCTTTAAGAGACACCTGGGAGCCAGAAATGTATCTGATTGAGAGGGGCTACATTTCTTATCCTTCATTAAAATGCAACTAAATTTTGACATGCGTATTTCTGGATTATTTTGTTGTTATTCTTTCTCTCAATGTTCAAATAAACCTACCATTAAAGTAAAGACTGGTCATTTCTTTGTCAGTGGGCAAACGTACAAAATCTGGCCCAGGAGCTTGAAGGTCAGTCAATCAATCAATCAAATTTATTTTATAAAGCCCTTTTTACATCAGCAGTTGTCACAAAGTGCTTTCACAAAAACACCCGACCTTAAACCCCAAGGAGCAAACAACAGTAGTGTTGAACTTCAGTGGTTAGGAAAAACGAAATGAAGGTGACCAAAAAGGCCTGATACTGTCCACCCTTGCTGTCTTGCCAGGTGGGCTCTCATCGCCACTGGGATGCCCTCCCTCCAATGTCATTCGGGGGCGGAGTCACTGGATGTTGTTGTCTCTCTGTTGCGCCCGTTGTGCAATTGGGTTGAACTTTACTGGCAATACTTGGCCCACATTTCAGGGTGATTGCGGTTGGTGGGTGTCCCTTTGGTTGATGCCTGGCAATGTGGATGGATTGATTTCCTGCCTGTTGGGATTCTTTAAATGTTCTATTTTATACCTAGAATGATACGCCATTACAGATTTTTTTTCTGTGGTTGAAAACAACTATAACACTACTCCATCAATCCCTGGTAAGGTGTCTCCACAAAACTTGATTTGCAGCCACTACTGAAAAGGACTCGAAAGATTTTCTTTATAATGACTTTGCACAGAACAGCATACAAATCAGTTGCAGCCATCACTGTTATATATAACATTCATATCCACCACATGGTGCTGGAACATCTGTATTTTGACCAATGCAATGTGTTAAATCTGCTTTATATAGAGAAAGACACGTTTCATGGGTCTTTTATGACAATTCCAGTGCTTGGTTTTACAATCTCCACGTTGGACAGGGAAAAGTTGATTTTGGCCTGTATCAATTTTCTCTGTTTGGCTGGGTGCTGGCAGATTGATGTGTTTATTCATCTCAAGGCCTTCCCTTGGGACTGACAGCTAGACACTCAGAACATAAAATGTAGGTGTGCGCGTGTTTGTGTGTGTGTGTGTCAGAGAATGTTTTTTCATGATATTGAGTTGAATAGGGTTGGACAGGTTAAAATTTGTTTTGATGCCAAACACAAATCATCTACTTCAACCAGAATTTCTGGAGTTTTACATGGTTTGGAAACTCATAGTGCTTTGCCTATTAGCATATTACGTCATCTAGAGAATAGGGCCCTGGTCCATAGTGGTAAACTACATCGAATTGGGCTCTGTACATTAGTAGTGTACTAAATATACATTTGTGCTCAAATGTTTGCCTACCCTTGGAGAAGGTAGGCATAAGAGCTGTATGGAGGAGTGGGCCAAAACCCTTGGAGAGGGTAGGCATAAGGTCTGTATGGAGGAGTGGGCCAAAATACTTGGAGAGGGTAGGCATAAGGTCTGTATGGAGGAGTGGGCCAAAACACTTGGAGAAGGTAGGCATAAGGTCTGTATGGAGGAGTGGGCCAAAACACTTGGAGAGGGTAGGCATAAGGTCTGTATGGAGGAGTGGGCCAAAACACTTGGAGAGGGTAGGCATAAGGTCTGTATGGAGGAGTGGGCCAAAACCCTTGGAGAGGGTAGGCATAAGGGCTGTATGGAGGAGTGGGCCAAAACACTTGGAGAGGGTAGGCATAAGGTCTGTATGGAGGAGTGGGCCAAAACCCTTGGAGAATCAGTCATTTATTTACCATCTGTGAAGAAAATGAGCAGGCAAAACACATGTCTTTTATTTCTAATGGGATTCCCATTCAACTGTAGTTCATAAATGAATGGCACAAACATAAATGGCACAATCAAGCAGAACAGGGCAACAAAGAATAAAATGAACTGTCTGCATACCCCTTTGGCATCAATGACAGCGTGCAGTCTTTTGTATTAGTTGTCTATAAGGCCCTGAATTCTTGCACGAAGTATAGCTGCATGAACCGCACGTTTGAGATCTCCCCAGAGTTGCTCGATGATATTAAGGTCAGGAGACTGTGATGGCCACTCCAGAACCTTCACCTTTTTCTGCTGTAACCACTGGAGGGTCAACTTGGCCTTGTGCTTAGGGTCATTGTTGTGTGGGAAAGTCAGAAAGCATCTCATGCGCTGCTTACATGATTCCCAGTGCCTTTAGAGCTCACCCCCCCCCCCCCCAAAAACATCAGTGAGCCCCCACCATGCTTTACATTGGCGATGGTATTCTGTTTACCATAAGCCTTGTTGACCCTCTCCAAACATGGTGATTATGGTTGTGACCATAAAGCTCTATTCTGGTGTTGTCACTCTAAATTAGTGTGTGCGTGCGTGTGGAATAGGGCTTTGTCCATTTGTATTGTACTATATATAGGGAACAGGGCACTGTTCATTATTAGTTTACTATATATAGGGAACAGGGCACTTCATTAGTAGTGTACTATATATAGGGAACAGGGCACTGTTCATTTGTAGTGTACTATATATAGGGAACAGGGCACTGTTCATTAGTAGTGTACTGTATATAGGGAACAGGGCACTGTTCATTAGTAGTGTACTGTATATAGGGAACAGGGTACTGTTCATTAGTAGTGTACTATATATAGGGAACAGGACACTGTTCACCGACACAGTTCCTTGGAATCTTCCCTGATGAAGTGCAGTAGTGTATTGAATATAACCCTAACCCCAAATTTGGCATGGGTATGAATACTTTTACAATCAAATAAAGTCTTACTCTAAAATATTGCATTAAACAACTTATTTCTAACGGTAATGTATTTTTAAGGCGGATTTCAGTGTATTCTGTATTATTGTGTATGTTGTAAAATGTTTTGTCTTGTTGTCTCAGATGATATTTTTAAGTGAATGCCTAAAACAGCTGTTGTGACAGATGTAGGTAAATTAATTGTTTTCATGATTTAATGTAATCCCATAACGGTTCTAACATATTTTCAGTCGGTGTATCTAATTGATTTTGCGCTGTTTGTTTTGCATCACAGTTGACTTTGCGTATTCTTATTAGGGCAGCTAGTTTCACAACTGTTCTGCCCGGAAGTTACTCCACAGGGGAGGGTCCCCTGATGCCGATCCCAGACAGTAGAATCTCTATAATAACCAGAAGTTGGAGCCCAGAATTGAGTGGTAGTGATATAAAGGCTATTGTGAGTTGTGAAGAATCCGTTTTAGAAGAGCAATGCATGTGACATCATCCCTTGCTATAGTCCTCATTCTTTTTTCCAGTTTCACTCAGTTGGAAATCACTAAACCAAACACTCAGTAAGCTTTTGTTTTTCATTGGAAAGTTAAAAGAAGCCAATTCTACTTATAAGTTTATTGAAGATACGTATGCATAAATAAATGAAAAGATAATTTCAACACTGTTCACTTTCTTTACTCAGATTCTCTTCATTTTATATAACATTTGGTATGGAGATCCGAAACCACTCAGTGTGTTAAATGTGCAATAATAGAGGGAATCAGGAAGGTGGCAAGTGTTTTTTTATGACACGATATATACACTGCTCATGAAAATTAGGGAACACTTAAATCCCTCATCGGGTCTCAGTGAACAAAATATATTAAAGATCCGCATTTTTACTGTACATTACTGTAATTAGTTGAGAACAAAATTATATAACAACGTTCAGTGAAAACCTATATCAATAGTTACATTATACATTTGTATCTCCAGCACAATATCTTACCGTGTTTTATCACTTGTTTATGTCATTTCCAGCCAGAAGAAACTTTTTGGTCAAATAAAAATTCACTGTAGCTCAAAGTTTGGCATGGGTATGAATACTTTTGGGCTTAACTGTATATATACAGTGGGGAGAACAAGTATTATATACACTGCTGATTTTGCAGGTTTTCCTGCTTACAAAGCATTTTTACCATAGGCACACTTCCACTGTGAGAGATGGAATCTAAAACAAAAATACAGGAAATCACATCGTATTATTTTAAAATAATTAATTAGCATTTTATTGCATGACATAAGTATTTGATCACCTACCAACCAGTAAGAATTCCATCTCTCACAGACCTGTTAGTTTTTCTTTAAGAGGCCCTCCTCTGTTCTCCACTCATTACCTGTATTAACTGCAACTGTTTGAACTCGTTACCTGTATAAAAGACATCTGTCCACACACTCAATCAAACAGACTCCAAACTCTCCACAATGGCCAAGACCAGAGAGCTGTGTAAGGACATCAGGGATATAATTGTAGACCTGCACAAGGCTGGAATGGGCTACAGGAAAATAGGCAAGCAGCTTGGTGAATGTTATACTTCTCTGCGTTGTGTGACACTGACTGCTAGACATTGGGAAACTGCGTTTTGCAACTGTGTTGTTTTGAGGCACTGTGTTGTTTGACTGTGTTGTTTTGAGGCACTGTGTTGTGTGACTGTGTTGTTTTGTGGCACTGTGTTGTGTGACTATGTTGTTTTGTGGCACTGTGTTGTGTGACTGTGTTGTTTTGTGGCGCTGTGTTGTGTGACTGTGTTGTTTTGTGGCGCTGTGTTGTGTGACTGTGTTGTTTTGTGGCACTGTGTTGTGTGACTGTTTTGTTTTGTGGCACTGTGTTGTGTGACTGTGTTGTTTTGTGGCGCTGTGTTGTGTGACTGTGTTGTTTTGTGGCACTGTGTTGTGTGACTGTTTTGTTTTGTGGCACTGTGTTGTGTGACTGTGTTGTTTTGTGGCACTGTGTTGTGTGACTGTGTTGTGTTTAAAGCTGACCATTAGAATGATAATACGATAATAATGATCTCTGTCTGTGTGTTATGGCCCTTGTCCAAGACTGGTTAATGTTTACAGCAGATCAAAACAAGCACCACTATGGAAAAGGGGACATGGGCATTGTGTGTTTTCATGTTTGTCCTGTCATTGAGAAGAATAGGTTGCTCACTTTGGATGCTGATACAATAACAAACTAGCTTCCAGTCAATAAGAATTAAAATGGTGATGACAGTATTGCCCATAATGGTGGCCATCTTTATAATATGTGCTTTCATTTTTATGGTGGTTTAATATAAATCATATTAGTTTCATGTAACAGTTTTAGTATTTCATCAGTCTGTCTGCTATCATTTTTTCCAGTTTGTTTTGCTTCACATTCCCAATTCTTATCAGAGCAGCTGGTTTCCCAACTGTTCTGCAGTGAGGTAACAGTCCAAAGGGGAATGACCCCTGAAGCCAACCCTCAACAGGATAAAAGGCCCCATCACAAACCCAGAACCAGCAAACCCTCTACAGGATAAAAGGCCCCATCACTCATACAGAACCAGCAAACCCTCTACAGGATAAAAGGCCCCATCACTAACCCAGAACCAGCGGTGGAGATGTTGGCCTGCGGTTTACTATTTCTGGTAACTCTGGCTGTCATCATCTTGATACCTTCCTTTGTTTTTGGAGATGCACTTTATGTTTTGTCAGCTCCCAACCTCCTGCGTGTGGGCTGCACAGAAAATATTTTTTTGGAGTCTCAGGACCACACAGGAGGTCCCCTTAATGTTGATATCCTAGTAAAGAAGTTCCCTTCCCAGGAACCTTTGCTGGCCATTAAATCAGTGGTTCTGGATGCAGCTAACAACTTCCAGTCTCTGACACAGATTGTCATTCCCACGAGGGACTTCCTTGTGGAGGACTCGGAGAAGAAGCAATTTGTTGTTCTGCAGGCCAGGTTTCCTGACCGCCTCCTGGAGAAGACAGTGCTGGTGTCCTTTCAGTGTGGATACCTCTTCGTCCAAACTGACAAGACTATTTACACACCGGCTAGCACCGTCACCTACAGAGTGTTCTCAATTAATCCCGGCCTTGAGATTTTATCCACAACTGTCATTGTGGAGATCACAAATCCTGATAACATCCCCATTCATAAGAATATCATCTACCTAGACAAAGGAGTCAAATCACAAAATTTCAAACTGCCAGAGATGGTCAGATTCGGGACATGGCATGTTGTCGCAAGATTCAAGAGTAATCCTCAGAAGACCTTTTCATCTGACTTTGAGGTCAAGGCGTATGTCCTGCCTAGCTTTGAGGTCATTCTAACCCCAGCTAAACCTTTTTATTACATCGAAGACAAAGACCTGACAGTTTCTATCACCGCCAAGTATCTACACGGTGCTAACGTGATGGGTGTCGGCTACGTGGTGTTTGGGGTCATTACAGCTCTCAATGAGAAAGAGAACATCCCCAACTCTCTGCAGAAAGTAGAAATCCGAGAAGGTAAAGGAGTGGCTCGTCTGCAAAAAGACCACATCACACAGACTTTCAAAGACATTAGAAGACTGGTCAAGCAGTTCATCTGTGTGTCCATCAGTGTATTATCCGAAGGCGGGGGTGAGATTGTGAAGGCAGAGTACAGAGGCATCCAGATTGTCACTGCACCTTACACCATACTCTTCACCAAAACACCACATTTCTTTAAACCTGGTATGCATTTCGATGTCTCTGTGCACGTTGTATATCCTGACAATTCTCCAGCCGGTGGTGTAGAGATTGAGTTGTCTCCAAATAATGTTAAAAGGGTGACCAGAGACGACGGTATTGCCAAGGTTACAATCAACACGTTGCCATCAGCCACCGAGCTCCTTATCACTGTGAAGACCAAGGACCCGGCTTTACCTCCTACCGGACAGGCAGAAGCCAGCATGAAGGTTCTGCCCTACAGGACATCCACCAAAAATCAACTCCATGTCTGGGTTGACTCTAATGAGGTGAAAATAGGAGACGCCATGAAGATCTACTTTACCTTGGGATCTGTCCCGTTACAGAACCAAGACCTTACATACCTACTCCTTAGCAGAGGTCAGTTGGTGAAAGTGGGCAAGTTTAAGACACAGGGAAAGTCCCTTGTGTTATTGACTGTTCTTATTACCAAGGAAATGCTACCATCTTTACGCATCATTGCGTACTACCATGTTGGCACAGCTGACTTGGTGGCAGATTCTGTCTGGGTTCATGTCAAGGACTCCTGCCGGAGCCTTTTGAAAGTGAGGATGACCGGGCCTAAAGCATCTTATGAACCTCGTAGCTCTTTCAGTCTGACACTCAGTGGAGACCCAGGCGCTAACGTGGGACTGGTAGCTGTAAACAAGGGAATCTACACACTCAACAACATTCACCGTCTTACACAGACCCGGATCTGGGACACCATAGAGAAGCTTGACACAGGCTGTACAGTAGGAGGAGGGGCCGACGGTTTGAGTGTGTTCTACGATGCCGGTCTGATAATTGAGACCAACAAGGCTAGTGGGACTCAGATCCGAACGGACCCCAGCTGTCCATATAAAGGCAGGCTAAGAAGAGCCGTGATGTCAGAAGAACCGGTGAGCCATAATGTCTTTACTAGAAGGGCCAATAAGTCCACTGATTTCCAGAACCAGACGTCCTCCAAGAGGCATGACTTCCAACACGACACACCATTGCTCTCAGAAAGCAGTGACCAGCGTGCCGAGTTCATGGATTTGGAAGAAATATATACTCACAGTTTATTCCCGGAGAGTTGGCTTTGGATGGATATCATGCTTCCTCAATGCCCTGCTCATGACAAGCAGTGCAAGAGCACATCTTCTGTACAAAGAAACTTTCTGAAGGATTCAATCTCCACCTGGCAGATAACAGCCATCAGTCTGTCTCAAACTCAGGGCATTTGTGTGTCAGAACCATTTGAGATTATTGTTCAGAATACGTTCTTCATTGACCTCAAGCTGCCTTATTCGGCGATCCGCAACAAACAGCTGGAGGTGAAAGCTGTCCTCCATAATTACAGTGAAGAGCCCATTGCAGTGCAGGTGGATTTGATGGTGGATGACACAGTGTGCAGCTCCACTAGCAAAAGGAGTTATAGGCAGGAAGTGAACGTGGCGTCAATGTCAACGCAGGTCATCCCATATGTCCTAATTCCCATGACGCTGGGCGTGGCCTCTGTTGTGGTCAAAGCTTCTAGAAAAAACCATGACATAAGTTATGGGTTGAAGAGAGACTTCTTTGTCGTGCCTGAAGGAATGCTGGTCCAAAAGGCAAACGTCATTCTTCTTCAACCTGATAAACATGGAGGTGTGCAGACTGAACATATTGGCAGTGCAGTGTACAGGGACCAGACTCCCAATTCGTATGTTGATACATGGATCAGTGTTAGAAAATATGACTTGGAGGACAATGACATCATGATCAAAGTGGTTGCAAGGCCATCAGTCCTCATTTGGAATATTAATAAGGAGAACCGTTTCAGAAACTACCAGATCAGATATTTTGATAAGAGCATGACAGTAACAGCTTCAGGAAAGGGTGAGGTGTCTGTGAATGTGGAAAGATGGTACTATGCCCTGCGAGAGAAGATGGAAAGTGACTGTGAAAACATTGATTTCTCAGTTACATTCACCAGGATGGACAGACCAGGCCACCAGGACGCTGAGGAGTCCTTCATGCTCAACATTGATGTGTTGGATCGTCACAAAGAAAGAGATGCAACCATATTTTTATTGGACATTGGCTTACTGAATGGTTTTATTGTAGACACAGAAGATCTCAGAATATTGGCCATTGAGAGGGGGTATAATATAGACTGGGTACAGTCTGAAAGAGGATCTCTCGTCATACATCTGGATAAAGTTTCCCAAGAAGTGGCAGACAAAATATCCTTCAAGGTCCACAGAATGAAGTATGTGAGAGACCTCCAGCCTGCTGCCATCTCTGTGTATGAATACCAGGATCAGACACCCTGTGTGAAGTTCTACCGCCCACAGAGGGGGGGTACCCTAAACACAGTGTGTTTTGAAGGCCCAGTGTGTATCTGTGCTGAAGGGAGATGCAGTGTGCAGAAGAACGATGTGTTGGCCAAAAAACGCATGGAAAAGGCCCGCGAGTTGTCTACAGACTATGTCTACAAGGCTACAGTGCTGGACATGACTCAGAAAACACAGACCGATGCTTATACTGTCACAATCTACGAGGTTCTCAAGGCAGGTAAAGATGAGAAAGTGATACCTGGGACGAAACGTGTCTTCATGGGGCTGACTTACTGTAGAGACGCACTGGGTCTTAAAGTCGGTCAGACATATATTATAATGGGAGAGTCTAGAGACCTGCACCTAGTGGCTGAGAATGACCTACTGATGTACAGATACTTCTTGGGAGAAAATACTTGGATTGAGCGCTGGCCCACAGTGTCAGATTGCCTGTCCAGAGACAGTAACGTCTGCATGGAAATCGAAAAGTTTCGACATCAAATTGTCACCTTTGGCTATGGTGTTTAAATGTTTATTTTTAATTTTATTATTTTCACGTTTAGATTGAGGTCTTCCACCAAATTGTATACAGCAATGTAGCATTTTGAGTGCTCAAACCCTTGAAGGTGATTTGATTAATTATGGCACAAATTTAGGGATGAATTGACAGCATTATGGTGAATCTTTTGTGAATATTATTTCAACAATCTAAGTTAACAGAGAACTTTGTCATTTACGGCATCTTGCTAAATCTGGAAATTTATCCTGCAAACTTTGATAGCTGTCAGATGCACAGAATTCCTAATTATTTATAACTATTTATAAGGCGGTTTTCATTACTGATGATGTGAGTAATAAGAGAGTGATGAAATTTAGAGATGAGAGAGATGAGCTGAGAGATGAGATGACAGAGATGAGAGAGAGTAATCGGAGACGTCAGTGATAAGAGATGAGGGAGAGACAAGTGAGTGATTAAAGATGAGCGTGATGACGGAGAGATGACAGTGGGACGAGTGAGGGTGTCATTAGATACTTTTTAGATGAGCAGAATGTGAATCCATTGACGGAAATCAATTAATTACCATTAACGATGTGTGTAATTAGAGAATAATTGGATGAGGTCTGGGCCACACCCACCTGGGGTTAGTGTTGAGTTAACTACAGCTTGATTAGCATCACCACTGAGCTCCCTGACAGGCTTGCATGCAAAACATTCATTGGTTGTTTTTAATTTTTTGGGTGGTGTGCAAATGGGAGTGTTTACTTAGAAAATCTGCTTAAAACCCTTCATCTGATTACAGTAAACACTGTATTGATGTCAATATGTTAATTACATTGTCATTTCTATTTGTATGATTTGAGTCTGGTCTCCAGCTGTGGTTTAGGCTGGTGCCCTAAGTCTGTTCCCCAGCTGTGGTTCATCCTGCCCTCATCCTGTCCTCATCCTGCCCCCATCCTGCCCTGTCCTCGTCCTCTTCTATGTATATTCCATTCTCTCTGTGTACACTACTCCCCCATGTGCTCAATCTGTCAGATGTAAATCCAGGCCTAATTATGGGCTTCCTCATCTGGTCAAAGGCTCTTCCCAGACAATCACCATAATCAGTTGTGTCTCCTCCAAATACTTTGAGAAGGGGTGGGGGGTTGAGATTCATCAGAGACAGTGTGTGAAACTGAACAGCACACACTGCAACACACCACTCATGGGATTTGAACCAATGACCTGATGAATCAGCTGCTTGGTAATGTGTTGCGTGTGTGTGTGTGCGTGCGTGCGTGTGTTCTAAAAGGAACCTCAGCCCCTAGCATGCGTGTTCTTTTTGTGATAATTTGTGTTTATATGCTTATGTCTTTTATAAAAATACTCAATTGAACTGTGGGGTGTGTTTCCATGGTGTCTCCACACATACACAGTCACATACAGGGCCAGTTCCAGGGGCCCCGACTGCTAGGGGGCCTACGACTGATAGGGGGCCCCGACCAACAATGGAGAGGGGGCCCAAATTAAGTGTTGCTTAGTGGTTGCAAGAGGCTAGACTGGCACTGCTCACATACATACACACACAGAGACGCAAACACACAAAGGCAACATTTTTTATTTCTACTGTCAGGTAAGAACATTTTCATCTTGCAAGGTGATTAACAGGACTCATACATGATGCTGAACATCTGACCTCAAAGTGACTGTTTTGGGAGGAAAGTCCCTGAGGTCCTGTCAGGAGGCTACAATGTGAACTTGTAGCCTGAACTCTCTGTGTTTACAGGCTGCATATCCCTCCAAAAGTATTGGAATGGAAAGGCAAATTCCTTTGTTTTCGTTGGTCACTGAAGACATTTGGGTTTAAGATCAAATGATGAGTAAGAGTTCAGAATTTCAGCTTTAATTTCCTAGATGTGTTAAACAACTCAGGACAGACCACCCTTTGTTTGAACCCACCCATTTTTCAAGTCAGCAAAACTGTTGGAACATGTGACTGACAGATGTTTCTTGTTACCCAGGTGTTGCCTTTTCGATTGATTGGTCAAACATTAAATAGCTCTGCATGACTAGTCTGTTTCCATCCATAGTTTGAACCTATAAAGACTGCATTTCTTGTTAAAGCAGATAAACCAACATGAAGACCAGAGAGCTGTCTATGGGAGAAAAGTAAGCCATTGTCAAGCTGAGAAAAGAAGGAAAATCGACCAGAGCCATTGGACAAAAAATGGGCATAGCAAGCACAACAATTTGGAATATCCTGAAAAAGAAAGAAACTACTGGTGTACTGAGCCACAGACATCGAACAGGTCGGCCAAGGAAAAAATCCGTAGTTGTTGACAGAAATATCGTGAGAGTAGTTAAGAAAACCCTCAAAACATCAGTAAGTGACATCACCAATGATCTCCACAGTGCAGTGGTGAAGGTATCACAATCCAGTGTTCGAAGAAGACTCAGAGAGCAGAAATATAGAGGCCACACCAGAAGATGCAAACCACTCAACAGCAGTAAGATTCAGAAGGCCAGAATGAAATTTGCAAAGAAGTACAGAGATGAGCCACAAAAGTTCTGGAACACAATTTTATTACTGATGAGACCCAGATTAATATCTACCAAAGTGATGTAAAGGCCCAAGTGTGGAGAAAGAAAGGAACTGCTTATGATCTGAAGCATACAAGCTCATCTGTGAAGCATGGTGGAGGTAATGTCATGGCTTGGGTGTGCATGGCTGCTTCTGGAACAGGCTCATTAATATTAACTGATGATGGTAGCAGCAGAATGAATTCAGAAGTGTACAGAAACATTTTGTCTCCCAATTTACGGAGAAATGCATTGAAACTCCCTGAAGGAAGTTTATCATGCAGCAGGACAATGACCCAAAGCGCACTGCCAACAAAACAAAGGACTTCATCAGGGGGAAAAGAGGAAGGTTTTAGACTGGCCAAGTCAATCAAATCACCTAACCTAAACGCAATAGAGCATGTCTTTCACCTCCTTAAGAGGAGACTGAAGGGAGAAACACCCCGAAACAAACAAGAACTGAAAGAAGCTGCTGTAAAAGCCTGGAAGAGCATCACAAATGAAGAATGCAACAGTTTGGTGATGTCCATGGGTCACAGGCTTGAAGCAGTTATTGCAAGCAAGGGTTATGCCACCAAATATTAAATGTTATTTACTTTAAGATTATTTGTTCCTTCACGTTTGCTCACCTAAAAACGCTGTGGTCTAATACAAACGGTGATATGTCCCTAGTTGTTTAACACATCTAGATGTGAATACCAGGAAATTAAAGCTGAAATTCTGAACTCTTGTCTCATACTCATCGTTTTGATCTTAAACCCAAATGTCTTCAGTGACCAACAAAAACAAAGGAATTTGCCTTGCCGTTCCAATACTTTTGGAGGAGATTGTATGCTGGTTTCTTCAGTAGCTCACAGGGCTGGTGTTCTACTAACATATCTGTGAGGGTCTTAGCAGATCGACAAGTCCTGCTGAAATTCTGTGATCACTGTGAAGGGAACAAGGCGTTTCTACAATATACTCTAGTTATGTACCTGAGATATTTCATTATGTTTTTTACTTCATCCTCTCGGAGTGAATTCTTATCTCTTATACAGTGGTCTGAATACCTCCTGAAGGGACAATATTGACAACGAGACGATGATACTGATTATGACGTCAGTTCATCCAATAATGAAGAATGTACTATATTTCAGATAAGAGCTCACACTGATTTGGAAAGCTTTGTTTTCACCTTCGTATCTGGATCAGATTATGTATAAGTGTGAAATGTTACATGCTAGGTGTTCATATTCTGTAAAAGTCTAAAAACATGCACAGTCTTAATACCCCTCTGAGAAATGTCACTGCATTTACTAATTATTTTAGAATTTACATGTTTCTTTATGGCCCTACAAGTGCAGAAGAATCCTTTCAAGTCTTGTGAAATTGACAAATTGAAATATACTGTACATCAACTGAAAAGAAAATAGGATGCATATCAGAGGCTAATTCACATGCTGGGATTGAAACTATTCAAGCTTTGAACGTCTTAAATAATCAATAATACCAAACTGGTTTTCCAGCAGGCAAATAAAGCACATCCAATGTTTCAAAACATCTCTAACATTATGCAAATTGAAATCAAGCTTTTTTTGTGGATTGAAAGTGAATGCTTGTTTGAAGTATCCTCTTTCTAGACCAAAACTCTTTGAGGAAAATTGTAATTGAAAATTGGATGTCAAATCATGTCATATAGTCAATCAACAAATGTGCATGGACAAATATGCACAATTCAAAGTATATTATTTCAACCCTTCCACAACACTGGATTGGCAGTCATTTGAAAATAAATGTCTGATTTGTCTTCCAACAATCAGACATTTTGTGTGGCACAAAATGTCTGACATGGACCTTGTGTTTGGATAGTGCAGCTTCGTTCAAAACCTGCACAGATTTGCAGAGTAGATTTATCTGACAGAAAAGTACTTCAGTTCTATAACAGAAGTTGGTTACAGTTACCACACCACCAGACCAGTCCTCCTGCTACATGGCAATTACTAAAGTGGAACATATGATGTAAATACCTTTTTACATGAATCATTCAAATTTTAAGAAAAATCATAGATATTGTCAAACACAAAGAGGGAAAACATCAAAGTAATTATTGATTGAGTGAAGAATGAATATATGCAGGTGACAACATGTTTATATTCCTGTGACCTTGTCTTTGGATCCTGGCTAGCTTGTATACGATTTTTGTTCAACAAAAAAAGCAGGTACTAATTCTACAATGTGGACATGTTAACCAACTATATGCCAAATAATGTTCTATGTCACAGTAATCATTTACTCTATAATATTAACTTAAGTTTGAAATTATGGTTTTAGGGTTATTTCAACATCATCCCAGTAAGAAAACAAAGAAATACCTATTTTTGGTAAACCAGGGTTGTTTCAGATACAGAGAGAGAGGTAAAGCATGAGAAAGAGAAGCAGATGGAGGTATTGTCTGATCCATGAGATTTGTTTTCGAATCATCCTTTGGACACAAGCGATATTGATTACAATCTCCTAACCTTATACGACTCGTATCCTTTGTCCCCTCGCCTCCCTTCCCAACACCCCCTCACCCCTACCGATGTTCCTCCCAACTCAATCCCCCCTCCTCTCCTGGCCTAAGAGAGATGAGTTCTCCACTCAGCCTCTCACTATTAAAGAATTGCTGACAGAGAATCAGTCATCATGACCTCAAAGTTGAGCCTTTACCTTTTACGATGCCTATCAATCACTGGGAAGATAAAAAGTAAAAAAAACTGGAACTGTGAGAAAAAGCACCTGAATAACGTGTTGCATATCCAGCAAGCCATGCTCAAATGATAACCCTCATAGAAGGCATTAATCACAGCATGTCCTGTCGCTTGTCCAGCTGACAATGCTTGCAGGTGTTTATGGCAAATGCTTGTTGGAAAACTCCGGTTTATACGTTGCCATTGTTAGAGACTTTTGAATGATGCTGCCTACATTGAAATATCTGCACTATATTAAAGACAACTACTGCTCAGTATTTCAACATGCAGCGTATTTCAACATGCAGCGTATTTCAACATGCAGCGTATTTCAACATGCAGCGTATTTCAGCATGCAGCGTATTTCAACATGCAGCGTATTTCAACATGCAGCGTATTTCAACATGCAGCGTATTTCAACATGCAGCGTATGCTGACATGCAGTGTCTCCTGCTCTTCATCCCTTTCCTCCCTTGTACATCATCTCTTCATCCCTCTTTACCTTTGTACATCCGCTTTTCATCCCTCCATTTGTACATCCGCTTTTCATCCCTCCATTTGTACATCCACTTTTCATCCCTCTCCTCCCTTTTGTACGTCCTCCTCCCACTTGTCCCTCTCCCCATATATCACTCTGCTCTCTGCTACTCCATCCCCCTCTCTTCCTCCTGTCTTCATCCTATACTTCTCCATCCCTCTCTTCCTCCTGTCTTCATCCTATACTTCTCCATCCCTCTCTTCCTCCTGTCTTCATCCTATACTTCTCCATCCCTCTCTTCCTACTGTCTTCATCCTATACTTCTCCATCCCTCTCTTCCTCCTGTCTTCATCCTATACTTCTCCATCCCTC